>UESW01003932.1:1055134-1179703 GCA_900491605.1 Calamus simplicifolius | reverse complement strand
CTTGCACATCTTGCTAACTAATCAATTAAAGTTAAAAAGTCTTAAATTTTTAAGAACCCAATTCACCCCCCCCCTCTTGGGTTGCCATCTGGGCCAACAATTGGTATCAGAGCAAGTGCTCATTTAGAATTTGATCTCACGATCAAGGGCTAAAGATCCATATGGCAACACAAATTGGTTCAAGTTTTGCTGAAGGTCATTCTACGAATAGACCTCCACTTTTTAATGGCTCAAACTATTCTTATTGGAAAGCTAGAATGAGGATATTCATTCAAGCTTCTGATTATGAGCTTTGGGGTGTTATAATTAATGGACCTAGTACACCCACACACCTTATTGATGGCACTATTGTTCCTAAACCCGAAAGGGATTGGAATGATAATGATAGGAGAATGGCACAACTAAATGCTAAGGCCATTAATATTTATATTGTTCCTTAGACTCAAATGAATTCAACCGAATCTCAACTTGTAATTCCGCAAAAGAAATTTGGGATAGGTTGGAAATTACTCATGAAGGAACAAACCAAGTAAAGAATCAAAATAAATATTTTGGTTCATAAATATGAATTGTTTACTATGGAACAAACTGAAACCATCACATGCATGTTCACTAGATTTACTGATATTGTGAATGGTTTGAAAAGTCTTGGTAGAATTTATTCTAATGCTGATCTTGTGCGTAAAATTCTTAGGTCACTACCAAGATCGTGGGAAGCAAAAGTCACTGCCATCCAAGAAGCAAAGGACCTCAATGCACTACCTTTAGAGGAGCTTCTAGGATCCTTAATGACCCACGAGTTAACAATGAGGCAGCATGTTGAGGAGGAAACAAAAAGAAGGAAAACTTTGCCCTCAAGACTGCAGAAATGGAAGAGAGCAGCAGTGAAAGTAATGATGAAGATGATGAGGAAACTGCTCTCTTGGCCAAGAAATTCAGAAGATTTATGAGAAAAAGGCCTTTCATAAAAAGAAATTTGGAGCAAGATTTGAAGGAGAAAAGGATAAGAAAAAGGACAAGGAGAAAGAAAAAGAAAAAGAGCCCTTAGTATGTTATGAGTGCAAAAAGCCAGGGCACTTTAAGTATGATTGTCCTTTGCTGAAAAAGGCCTACAAGAAAAAGAAGAAAGCTTACATGGCAACATGGTCTGATGAATCTTCCTCGTCGAAGAAGATGAGCAAAAGGAAGTTGCCAATATTTGCTTCATGGCCAACGACGACGACAACGACAATGAGGTAAGTTCTGAAAACTCAAATGATGATTTTACTTTTGATGAAATGTTTGAGGCTTTCAATGAACTTATGATTGATTTTAAATCCTTAAAGAAAAAGTATAAGTTTTTGAAAAATGACAATATTAGTTTAGCTAAAAGTAAAAATGAATTAGCTTTAGAAGTTAAGAACTTAACTAATGAAAAAGAAGAACTTAGGAAAGAAAGAGATAATCTTAATCAAGAAAAAGATTCATTAAAATCTGAAACTAAAAACTCAACTAAAGATTTAAAAGATCAATAGAAACTTTAGCTTTAGATAAAGAACAGCAAGCTAAAGAAATTGACTCTCTTAAGAAAGATGTTAAAAAATATAAAGACATTGTTGAGAAATTCACTTTAAGTTCAACTAAACTTAACATGATCCTAGATAGTCAAAAAGCTGTTTTTGACAAAGCTGGTTTAGGATATAACACATTAAGAAAACAGAAATCTCTAAAGAATATTTTTATAAAAGCCAACCAAAGTAATATAACTTGTTTTAAATGTAATGAAAAAGGTCACAAATCCTTTGAATGCAAAACGTTAAAGAATAACAACAAGTTAAATATTAAAGCTAAGAAAATATGGGTTCCGAAAGGAACAATTTTTATTGCTGCTAACCATGAAGGACCCAAGAAAGCTTGGGTACCTAAGCATAAAGTTTGATTATGTTGCAGGAATGTCTTGTAGCCAAAAGATCAAAGAAAAAGTGGTACCTTGATAGTGGCTGCTCAAGACATATGACGGGTGACAAAGATGAATTCATCACCCTGGAGAAAAGAAAGGTGGAGTTGTGACGTTTGGCGACAACGGTAAAGGTCAAATTATGGGCCTTGGTAAAGTTCGCATAACTCCATCTATAGTTATTGATAATGTACTTTATGTTAATGGTTTGAAGCATAATCTAATTAGTATAAGTCAATTATGTGATAAAAATTTTAATGTTTCATTTAAATCTTCTATATGCACTGTAACTAATTCTATTGATGATAGCATTGTATTTACTGGTTATAGACATGGCAATGTTTACTTAGTTGACAAAATTATCTTGAGTGATCATTGCTTAATTGCTGACAATGCTAACATAAATGAAATTAGTTGGTTGTGGCATCGTAGATTAGGTCATGCAAGCACACACCTTATTTCAAAACTAATTAAAATGGATTTAGTTAAAGGATTACCTAAATTAGATTTTGAAAATAATAAAATATGTGATGCATGTCAATTTGGAAAACAAACTAGAAGTTCTTTTAAATCTAAAAACATTGTTTCAACTTCTAGGGCACTAGAGCTACTTCACATGGATCTTTTGGACCAACTAGAACCACAAGTCTAGGAGGAAAGAAATATGGTCTAGTGATTGTAGATGATTATTCTAGATATACTTGGGTAATGTTTTTAGCTCACAAAGATGAGACTTTCTCGATTTTCCTGAAATTCTTTAAGAAAGTCACAAATGAGAAAAACACTACTATAGTATCTCTAAGAAGTGATCATGGAACAGAATTTGAAAATCACTTATTTGAAAATTTCTGCACTGAAAATGGAATTAATCATAATTTTTCAGCCCCTAGGACTCCACAACAAAACGGTGTAGTTGAAAGAAAAAATAGGACTCTAGAAGACATGGCCCGTACCATGCTATGTGAAAGCAACTTACCAAAGTATTTTTGGGCGGAAGCAATTAACACAGCATGTTACATCTTAAACAGAGCTTTAATAAGACCAATATTAAAGAAAACACCTTATGAATTATGGAATGAAAGAAAACCAAATATAAAATACTTTCATGCATTTGGATGTAAATGTTTCATTCATAATAATGGTAAAAACAACTTAGGAAAATTTGATGCTAAATCTGATGAAGGAATTTTTCTAGGTTATTCAACAACTAGTAAGGCATATAGAATCTTTAACAAGAAAACCTTAGTAGTTGAAGAATCCATTCATGTAGTTTTTGATGAATCTTTAGCAACTGGATCTGAAAAGATTGATGATGAGGAAGATACAAACATAATTGAAAAAGATCTTGAAAAACTTAATATTGAAGTATCTTCTGATCATGAACAAGAGGCTAAAGATGATGATTCACATAAGGACGATGATGTCAATATTGATCATAATGATGTAGATCTTCCAAGAGACTGGAGATATGCTCATAGTCATCCTAAGGAATTGATTATAGGCGATCCATCTCAAGGAATAAGGACTAGATCATACATGAGAAATATTAGTAATCATCTTGCATTTGTATCACAAATTGAACCTAAAACTATAGAAGAAGCTGAAAAAGATAATAATTGGATGTTAGCTATGCAAGAAGAACTAAATCAATTTACAAGAAATAATGTTTGGACCTTAGTTGAAAGACCTAAAAATCATTCAGTAATAGGATCAAAATGGATTTATAGAAATAAACTAGATGAAAATGGCATTGTAATTAGAAACAAAGCTAGATTGGTTGCTAAAGGATATAATCAAGAAGAAGGTATTGATTTTGATGAAACCTTTGCACCAGTAGCTAGATTAGAAGCCATTAGGCTATTACTTGCATTTGCATGTCATATGAACATTAACTTATTTCAAATGGATGTAAAAAGCGCATTTTTAAATGGATTTATTAATGAAGAAGTTTATGTAGAACAACCACCAGGTTTTGAAGATCACGAATTTTCAAATCACGTTTTTAAATTGCACAAAGCTTTATATGGTTTGAAACAAGCACCTAGAGCTTGGTATGATAGGTTAAGTAAATTCTTAATAGAAAATGATTTTACAAGAGGAAATGTTGATAAAACTTTGTTTTTGAAAAGAAAAGGTAAAGATTTACTTGTAGTACAAATATACGTAGATGACATTATTTTTGGTGCTACTAACGATTCTCTTTGTCAAGAATTTGCAAAGTTGATGCAGGGAGAATTCGAGATGAGCATGATGGGAGAACTCAACTTCTTCCTTGGACTCCAGATCAAACAAAGCAAAGAGGGAATCTTTATCAACCAAACCAAATACACAAGAGAACTACTCAAAAAGTTTGGTATGGAAACAATGAAACCCCTCGGAACTCCAATGAGTCCTTCATGCAAGCTGGACAAAGATGAAGAAGGTAAAAAGGTTGATCAAAAGTATTATCGAGGTATAATCGGATCCCTTCTTTATTTAACAGCAAGTAGACCAGATATCATGTTTTCAGTATGTTTATGTGCTAGATTTCAATCTGAACCTAAAGAATCACATTTAATAGCTGTTAAAAGAATTTTAAGATATCTAAATGGAACTAAAAATGTAGGTTTATGGTATTCTAGAGATTCCACATTAAACCTAATTGCATATTCAGATTCTGATTATGCTGGATGTAAATTAGATAGAAAAGCACAAGTGGTGCATGCCAATTCTTAGGTAGTAACTTAATCACATGGTTTAGCAAAAAGCAAAATTCAGTTGCATTATCAACTACTGAAGCTGAATATGTAGCAGCTGGAAGTTGCTGTGCGCAAATCCTATGGATTAAGCGACAACTTGAAGACTATGGTATCACACTTGATAAAACACCCATAAGATGTGATAACACTAGCGCAATCAACTTAACTAAAAATCCAATTCAACACTCAAGAACAAAACACATAGAAATTAGATATCATTTTATAAGGGAACATGTAGCTAATGATGAAATTTGTTTAGATTATGTAAACACTGAAGAACAATTAGCTGACATATTCACTAAACCTTTAAATGAAGAAAGATTTTGTTATCTTAGAGGAGAGCTAGGAATTTGTAATCCTTTTGAATAAATTTTGAAACCTCTAAGGAAATATATCTAGAATTCTTTCAAATTCTCAAAATCTTAAGGAAATTTTATCTAGAACTCATATCAATTTGATCTCTCAAAGTCCATGATTTTTAATCATACTCAAAGATCAAATTTCGGACTTAATTCGGATTCTCTGAATCTCAATCTAATTTTTCTCTGAATTTGTCCGGGAGCCGACTCGAGAGTTTCGGAGTCGACTCGAGTTTCTGCTGAAACTCAGGAGTCGACCCCTCCTCTGAGCGAGTCGACTCGAGATCGTGTCCGTGCTCTGTGACTAGTCGCGAGCCGACTCCACACTTTGCGCGAGTCGACTCGACGTGGTCCCAGTCGATTTATTTAGGGCACGAGTCGACCCGACGGACATTTCATTCTTCCAAAATCTTCCAAATCCTCTCCAAAACTTTCCCAAAACCCTCCAAACCTCAATTAACCTCTGATTAAACAATCCTTCAAGATCAATGGCACCCAAAACCCGAGGAGCAAGCTCGAGTGGCGCCGGTTTGAAGAGAAAAAGGACCGTCCGACGACCCGTCCGCGAGCCGTCTACGGATTCTTCTTCTACACCTTCGGCTAGTGATCCTCCAGCTCCAGCTCCAGCTCCTACCCCCAGGTAGATCTTCTAGCCAGTAGGATTGTAACCACAGGAAGGAAAGTGGATTTCGAATTGTTTGAGAATGAAGGATTCATCATTGGTAGACAACTAATCGAGATGGGATTTGAGTATATTTGTTCATTGGATTGTCCAACCTATCCTGCTTTGGTCAAAGAGTTTTACAAGAATTTGTCTAGAGGAGATGATGGCTTAGTAAGCAAGGTTAGAGGCATTGGTTTGAACATTACATCCTCTATTCTTTCTAGATTATTGAAGTTACCCTTGTCTGGACCTTCTACATTTGCCCCTGAAGATAGTCTCCAGCTCTCACTCGACTTTGAACCGAAACTTTGAGGGATTTGAAGAAGTCTTTGCTAGTCAACTACCTTTGGAATTAAGACTTCTCCACAACATTTGCAGCAGGATTTTATTTCCCAAGACAGGCAGATTTGACTATGTTTCTGAACGAGATATTTTTGTCATGGATGCAGTTGTATCTGGGAAACCCATCAATCTACCTAGGATGATGATTTGGTATATTGCAGACTGTAGCGGGAAAAAAGAAATCGAGCTTACCCTATGGCATGGTTTTGACTAAATTATTTCTTAGCCAAGGGATTGTGTTCAGTGATTGTGAGCCAAAGAAGGAGTTAAGACATACAGATTATTATACTTTGGCTACCATTCATCGCATGGGTTTGTTAAGAAAAATGGAAGTTGGGAGAGAAAGACTGTTACTGAGGACAGAGACTTAGATGCAGAGGCACCCAGACCTTCCTTGAGACATTCATCTCCGGAGCCTCCTCAGTGTTCATCTATTCCAGAGTCTGTTCCTGCTCCTGCTTCAGATCCTACCCCTGCTCCTACTGTTGCTCCTGCTCAGTCTTCCACAGTTTCATCTGGTAGTTTTTCTGATACACAGTTAGATCAACTTCGATCTTTATTCAAGTCTGAGTTAAGTGATCAAGAAAAGAGATTGAAAGAAGAATTTAATGATAAGTATATGAACTTAAAAGAAGCATTATATTCTCTCAGTGATCGAGTTGCATTGATTGAGTCACTCTCAGTTCATCTACCGGTTCCTTAAGTGAAAATTTAAAGAATATCTTTGGAGAACTTAAGGACATCTGCGGTGACTCGGAGACATACTCCCAATGCAACGCGAGCTTCAAGATAAAATCACTTCTGCTTGTACTTTGTTGATGAAAAACTAAAAGACTATGTTAGACTTCAATGTGAAGGGATGAAGCAAATTGTAGATCATTGAATAGAATTACTAGAAGAAATTTTTAAGTTTTCATGTAATCTCTTTTTGATGTAATCAAATTTACTTTCAATGCAATGTACAAGTTTACATTTCCATGTACTTTCATTTTGAAGTAATGAGAATGTTTGATGCTTTACTTTTGTCTATTTCAATTGTGAGTACCCTTGAATATCTTTGAATGCTTATATTTAATGATATAATTTTGAATATCTAATACTCAATTGATAACTTAGATGCTGAATGAATTCGAATGAGTTTAATCAAATTGATGCTCTGATGCATCTCAACCTTTTTGTTGATTACAAAAAAGGGGGAGAGATTTTATGATTTAATCGTATATGCCTTGCCCTAATTAAATAAGGGGGAGAGAATTAAATAAGAAAAAGAAAATATATGTTTCATATAAGGGGAAGAGATAAATTGAATTTCATAAAGGAAATGCTTAAGTTTCTGATTTTGAAAAATTTTGAATGATTTATAAATTAAGGTTCATAGGGGGAGCTACCTCATTGAGGGGGAGCCTTTCCATGAACACAAAGTTGATTTTGGAATCACAAATTTTTTCAATTTTATAATGCATATACTCAATGTTTTTGTCATCATCAAAAAGGGGGAGATTGTTGAGAAATTATTGAAACATAATTGCCCCAACTTTATTGATTTTGATGATTTCCAAAAGCCATGAGTACCTTAAAGAAAACAATGTGTTTATTTATCAAAAACCTTGAGCTTATTCAAATTGAAAGGAATGAACTATCAATGGTTATATCAAATGAGTTTTGAATTAGAAAAAGAAGTTTCAAGTTCTATGCTTAAAAGGATTTCAAAAAGGAATTTTTAATACATTATAATTCAATCGATGAATTCTTGAAACATGTCTTGAATCCATGATAAACGTCATATTTAATGTATTCAAGTCAAATTTATATTTTAAATTTAATTGGGACAAGTTTTAAAGTCAATCAGAATTTTTTGATTTTTGTATCGGTCCCGAGCCGACTCAAGGGTTTCCGAGTCGACTCCCCAAATTGCCTGAGTTTCTCGAGTCGACCCTTGGCTTTTCAAGAGTCGACCCCTGAATTCTTGCGAGCCGACTCCTGTCTGTGCGAGCCGACTCCGCTCAAACAACAGAACCCATGTTTTTTGAGCACTTCTCGAGTCGACTCCCCATTTTCCTCGAGTCGACTCCCGACTTTCGCGAGCCGACACTTCTGTTTTCGCGAGTCGACCCTTCAATGCTTAAAATGTTTCTATTTTTGGTAATCGACCTCGAGCCGACTCCCTCAAAGCTCGAGTCGACTCCGCGAATCTGGGCGCGATTTTTAACGATGACACATCAGCCCCAACGGTAAGATTTTTGAATAACGGCTATTTTTCCTTGTCTCTAACGGATATATTTTTGCAGATTCTATAAATAGAGGAGTTCTTTTCAAATCAAAACAACCCAGAGAAAATCAAAAAGAGAGAAAAGAATATCATTTGAAAAGAGGGAAAAACAGAGCATATTGAAAAATCATTTAGCTCAAAGAAGAGTGTTTCAAAAGGAGTGAAATCCAAGTGAAAGATTCGTCTACTCCTTCTCATCAATCCACAAGAGCCAGAAGAAAATCCAAGTGCATTTCAAAGGTCAAATCGGCGGATTTTCAAAAGAGAAAAAGCTTCATCTCAACTCCAAAGTCTTCAACGGTCAAGAATCTAGCTGAGGCGTGATTCAACACTTCTAGAGGAGTTGAAGAGAAGAAGGAAGAAAGCCCAAGCATCTACCATCTGCAAATACAATCAGGCTTTTCTAACCTTATATATTTTGTACTTCATTTGTATATTTGCTCAAGGGGAGCACATTATTGTTCAAACACTTTCATTATTATTTGTTTGCTGATTCAATCAGTGGATTGAATTAGTGGAGGTTGGTATACCTCGTTACAAGCCGGAGTGCTTGTGTTGGGTTAGTTGTGAGCCCTAGAAAAACAACGTGTAGGGTTTTGTGCTGGTAAGCCCGAGTTAAAACCAGCTGGGTTCGTTGTGCACCCGGTAAAACAACAAGTTTGAGTTGTGAGCTTGGAAAACAACTCGGCTGTAATCTAGAGAGATTATAGTGTGGACCCAAGTGAATCTTGGGAGTGGACGTAGGTGCTGGTTGCGCCGAACCACTATAAAATTGCCTTGTGTTTGCCGTGCCTAATTTTCTCTATCTCTATCTCTCTTTATTTGCTTGTGTATCAATTTTAGTTAGCCTCTCACTTGCACATCTTGCTAACTAATCAATTAAAGTTAAAAAGTCTTAAATTTTTAAGAACTCAATTCACCCCCCCCTCTTGGGTTGCCATCTGGGCCAACAGCTTCGACAAGACTTAATCAATTTTCTTCGGGAGAATGCCGATGTGTTCGCCTGGTCTGCCTCAGATATGCTAGGGATCAGTCTAGATGTCTTAGTCCATCACCTCAACATGGACGAGACGTTTCGACCAGTAAAACAGAAGAAAAGAAGCTTTGCCCCCGAGCGTCAGAAAGCTATCGAGAAAGAAGTGGATAAGCTCATCAAAGCCAACTTTATTCGAGAGGTCAATTACCCCGACTGGTTGACAAATGTTGTCATGGTAAAAAAGTCAAATGGCAAGTGGAGGATCTGCATCGACTTCACTGACCTTAATAAAGCTTGCCCGAAGGATAGTTTCCCTCTCCCTCGGATTGACCAACTCGTAGATGCAGCATCGGGCCATCATATGCTAACCTTCATGGATGCTTACTCAGGGTACAACTAAATCCAAATGGCATCCGAAGATGAAGAAAATACAACCTTCATCACTGATCGAGGTATCTATTGCTACCGAGTTATGCCTTTTGGTCTGAAAAATGCAGGTGCCACCTACCAAAGGCTGGTCAACAAAATCTTCAAGGAACAAATCGGTCAGAACATGGAGGTCTATGTTGATGATATGCTGGTGAAGAGCAAGGAGGCGCCCCACCATATGGAGGACCTTGCGGAAAGCTTCGCAATGCTCTGGAAGTACCAGATGAAGCTCAATCCAACTAAATGTGCCTTCGGAGTTAATTCCGGCAAGTTCATGGGCTTCATGGTTTCACAGTGGAGAATTGAAGTGATCCCCCAAAGATCTAAGCCCTGCAGCAAATGATCCCTCCGGTGTCGGTCAAGGAAGTGCAGCGTCTTACTGGGAGGATAGCGTCTCTCAGCCGCTTCATTGCTCGATCGGCCGAGAAATGCCTCCCCTTCTTCAAAGCCCTTCGGTCGGCGAAGAATTTTCAATGGACCTCGGATTGCCAGAAATCCTTCGAAGATCTTAAAAGATATCTCGGATCACCACCCCTCCTTAGCAGTCCGAAACAAGGAGAAACACTGAGTTTGTATTTGGCAGTTTTTGAGAGTGCCGTCGGCTCAGTGCTGGTCAGGGAGGATAACAAGGTTCAGAGGCCGATTTATTATGTCAGCAAATTGCTCAGGGATGCCGAGACAAGGTATACCTGGGTCGAGAAGGTGGTCTTGGCCCTGGTGACATCAGTTCGGAAGCTGCGGCCATATTTTCAGGCGCATACCATAGCGGTTCTGACCAACCAACCTATCAGATCTATCATCCATCGCCCGAAAGCCTCGGAAAGGATGACCAAGTGGGCTGTGGAGCTGAGTGAGCATGACATTCAATATTATCCTCGTCCCGTCATTAAAGCCCAAGTCCTGGCAGATTTCCTCGTGGAGTGTACCATACATGAGGATGGTCTACCTCAAGTTCCCCTGAGCAACCAAAGCTCAACGCTCCATAGTTACTTCATGCCGACGGATCCTCCAGTGCAAATGGCTCTGGCATGGGTCTTGTCATCACTAGTCCAGAAGGAGCGACGTTTGAGTACGGCATCTGCTTCTCCTTCCCAACTTCCAACAACGAAGTAGAATACGAGGCCCTAAATGCTGGACTCCGCATCGCTCGGGAGCTCAAAGTCGAGAAGCTAAACGCTTACACTGACTCCCAACTAGTGGCAGGCCAAGTACGAGGAGAATTTGAAGCCCGAGAGCCGAATATGGTTCAGTATTTGCAAAGGTGCGTGATTTGTTATCCCACTTCATTGAATTTAAAATTATTCAGATACCAAGGACAGAAAATGCACGCGCCGACCTCTTATCTCGCCTAGCGACTGCGGACTCAATGGACTTTGAGCGAAAATTTCATTTGGAGGTCCTGGAGAAATCCAGTATCGTTGATTCTTATCAGATGATGCAAGTTGACACCAAACCATCATGGGTGGATCCATATATAAGTATCTCAAAGAAGGGCTACTACCTGCCGACCGGAAAGAGGCAAGGAAACTGAAGATGCAATCCTCCCATTATGTCTTGGTTGACGATCAGCTATATAAACAATCATTCTCTATGCCTCTGCTTAAATGCCTCCGACCATCGGAGGCTGATTATGCTCTTCGGAAGGTTCATGAAGGCATATGCGACAACCACCTCGGCGGCAGAGCTTTGTGCAATAAAATACTTCGCCAAGGATACTATTGGCCGACTATGCAGAAAGATGCCAATGACCTTGTCCGAGCCTACGATTCATGTCAATGACATTCTAACATCCAAAGACTCCCTTCTACTCACATGACCACTATATCATCCCCCTAGCCCTTCGCCAAGTGGGGAATGGATATCCTCGGTCCTTTTCCCCTTGCAACGGGGCAAAGGAAGTTCTTATTTGTTGCGATTGATTACTTCACCAAATGGGTTGAAGCCGAAGCAGTCGCCCAGATCACCGAGGCTCGGGCTAAAGATTTTGTCTGGAGGTCCATTATTTGTCATTTTGGTCTTCCCCACACAATCATCATCGACAATGGAAAGCAATTTGATAATCCCAAGTTCTGAAAATTCTACAAGGATCATGGCATCATTCATCGCCTCACACCGGTGGGACATCCCCAAGCTAATTGAGAGGCCGAGGTAACCAACCGAACTCTCTTGCAGGGAATCAAGGCTCGTCTTAATCGAACACAAGGCAAGTGGGCGAAAGAGCTCCACCACATGCTATGGGCTTACCGAACCACCGAGAGGATGCCCACGGGCCAAACTCCTTTCAAAATGACCTTCGGCACGGAAGCTGTTATTCCTGTGGAGGTCGGGCTCCCTTCCCCTCGCATAGAGGGTTATTTGGAGGAGTCTAATGACAAGCAACTTCGCACCAACCTTGACCTACTGGAGGAGATCAAAGAAAAAGCGCGGATCAGGGTAGCTGCCTACCAGCAGAGAGTGGCTCGATATCATGCCTCCAGAGTCAAGGGGAAATCTTTCTCGCCCGGCGATCTTGTCCTTCGAAAGGCATCTGTTTCAAAGCCATTGGAGCAAGGAAAGCTATCCCCTAATTGGGAGGGTCCCTATCAAATCACGGAAGTAATCAGACCCGACACCTCTAAGCTCCAAGATTTAAATGGGAAATCTATTCCTCGGATGTGGAACTCGGATAATCTTCGCATTTATCACCAGTGAGAGTATGCCCTCCTCGAACCCACTTTGTCCATCAAACTAAAACTTTAAAAATTCAAAAACTTCTCTCTATTGCTTTCTTTGGTGGCTATAATGAGAAACAGGTTTATAAATCCTCGGCCAGGCCGAGGGATCTCCGTACCTTGGCCGCGTCAAATAAAATATATCCCAGCTGGGCTGGAAGGACTCTGTACCTTGGCCGTGCCAAGTAAAATATATCCTAGCTAGGCTGGGAGGACTCTGTACCTTGGCCGCGCCAAGTAAAATATAATCTTGAAGCCTCAGCAACAACCGAGTGATATTCTGAAGCCTCAGTAACAATCGAGTGATATTATGAAGCCTCGACTACAACCGAGTGATAATTGAAGGCTCGGTAACAACCGAGTGATATGTTATTTGAAGGCTCGACAATAACCGAGTAATATCCGGAAACCTCGGCAACAACCGAGTGATATTCCAAAGCCTCGGCTACAACCGAGTGATAATTGAAGGCTCGGCAACAACCGAGTGATATGTTATTTGAAGGCTCGGCAACAACCGAGTAATATCCGGAAACCTTGGCAACAATCGAGTGATATTCCAAAGCCTCGGCTATAACCGAGTGATAATTGAAGGCTCGGCAACAACCGAGTGATATTCCAAAGCCTTTGCTACAATCGAGTGATAATTGAAGGCTCGGCAACAACCGAGTGATATGTTATTTGAAGGCTCGGCAACAACCGAGTAATATCCAGAAACCTCGGCAACAACCGAGTGATATCCGGAAGGCTCGGCAACAACCGAGTAATATCCGAAACCTTGACAACAAATGAGTGATATGTTATTTGAAGGCTCGGTAACAACCGAGTGATATCCAGAAGGCTCAGCAACACTGAGTGATGCATTATCTGAAGGCTCGGCAACACCGAGTGATATAGCTCTAAAGCTTCGGTCTAGACGAGTAATCTCACAAACACTCTGACGCAACTAAGACATCCTGTTATGCCTCAACAAAGGTTGGTAACCTTTCTCCGCTTACCAGCAAGATCATGCAAGTTATTTCTTTTCAAAGAAATGCATACTTCATCCCTTAAATAGGACCATGCTTACTACATAAGCTCACATGGCCGCCAGGCCTCCTTCTGACCTAAACAGAAGTAAATGCTTCCTTCGCAGAGGACCAAGGTATCGTTGAAATGATCAGCCAAAGCAAAGTAGCTAAAATCGCTATTGGAAATAAGCGAAATACGCTGTGGAAAGCGTAGGGAAGCTCTCAATACAACCATGCTAGAAAAGGCATGAGTAACTATAAAAGGAAAGAAAATGCTTTCTTTATTAACAAAAATTACAACCTCTTGAGAGCTATTACAAGTGCATCATGGCACAGAAAATGAAAACAAATAAAAAGCTCGAACAACTTCGTTCAGCTTCGGTTAATAATGATGTTCTGGCATCAAACCCAAGAAATCAGAGAAACCGGACAGCTCGACTGAATCACGGGTTAATGCCAAAGAGCAAAACTAGCCAGAACACAGGTCCCCTGGATGAACTAAGAGATCCAAAATGGAAGGAAGACCTGTGGATGCCGATGCTGAGGAAACACCCCAAGCGGAGTGCTGGACTGCCAGCCATGGCCCAAGCACGTAGACGGGGAACCAGCAGACTGACACACTGCTCTCCTCTCTCTGCACATGGCGAAAGATTCCCTGGTCGGATGAACTGAGGAATCCAGCCAGAGGGAGAAGGAAAAGTCTGTCCTTACCATGGGGATATGCATGCTTTGCATTTTCAATGGTCCCCATGGTAAGTGACAAAGGACACACAGGGAGCGCATACGTGCGCTTCCCATATGATCTCTGCGGACCTCCTGTGTGCTCTCCATATTATCTCCAAAATTTCTCTCTTGAGGACTATCTACTCTTCAGCAGCTTCTTCATCACCCCAGCTATCCAGGGGAGATCGACTTGCAAAAGGAAGGCTCGGACTCTCCGCTCTCAACTTCAATAAAATAGATGCCATGAAAACTCTTACGACTTACATAAAAGAAAGCCTTGGGGGATGGCCTAACACGGCCCACTCCTTCCATTTTTATAGGCAAACGGACCAGGAGTGGATATTAAAGCAGAAAGACCCAGGATTCAAAACACCTTGGCCACACCGCCATATGGAGTTTCAGGATGAAAAAGGGCGCCTTTCAAAGCGCGCCAAACGCATTTCTCGGACCATGATGCAAGGAAAAAGATTTCCCTCTGATCGTGAATCAAGAGCCGTAAATGTAGGAGATCATCCTCCGGTCCTTGAGATACGGGCAGGCCTGGAAAATCGTCCGATGAAAACGACACCCTCTAATGGCGAACGAGTGCTTATATCGTACGTTAAAAAGACCCGTATTGAAAAAGACCGACGGGATAAATGACTCAGGCAAGTAATGAGGCATCCTTCTACAGGTTGCAAAGCCGTTTTGTCCATCCCGGCAAAAAGAAGGCCAACTCACCTTGGAAAAGACAAGGCACTGGCAGAGTAATAAAAAAGGCACAGAAGTCAAGTACTCATCAATAAAGGCACATCGATATCCCCTGTTCCGACCCAACCGCTCGTTATGTCTTCGCATAACCCGAGACATCGCCTTGTGTTTCGACTCAAAGCTAAGATTGCCTCCATACTTCGGAATAAACTGAGTTATCTCCTTTCAATTTAGTACAACTGAACGTTATCTTATGCCTCGGTCCGAGCCGAGATATCTACCCTTGCCCCAACTAAAACAGGGACGCAATACCCTAGTCTCACCAGGATCTTCAGAGATCCCTCGAGGAATGTCTCGTTCGTGTATCCGACATAATGAGAACGAACATTTCAAGGGTAGCACCAAATACAAAGGTTGCTGAAAGTGTCTATTTCATTCATTGGAAAGGGAATACATGAGCCCTCACAGGGGCTTATCATCTTCTCTAGGCACTGCCAAGCTCCCCCACACCGCAGAGCTAACTCGGCGATATGTCGCTGGAGGGATGCTACTTGCCCCTCCAACCGGCTGTTAGCCCGATGAAAGAGCTCGTTCTCTCTCATGGAAACACCAGGTATTGCTCGGGCGCCCTCTAAAGTCGCTCACAGTCTGCGAACAGTGACGCCAAGACCTCCCCATCGATGAACACTGTAGTGCGGCTCCTATGAGGCCCCTCACGGCCGTTAACGCCGCTGCTTGGCATCTCAGTCGATCGCCCCTCGCCTTCGAAAGCCATCTCAGTATCCAAAAATCTCAGGAGACTAGCTGAAAACGATTAACGATGGCATTCCCCATCCATTTTTAAACTACCTTTGATGAGCATCCTGATCGCCCGAGCCATCAATTCCAACACTATCACCGCGAAACACGCCACGTGTCACCGCCTCAGTAGGCGCTTATGGGAAACGAAGTGTTTTGCCCCCTCGTCAAAGAGATTCATTAATAACATTATGGCGCTCGGGATGCGCCCTCTTTCTCGAGACCAAGCTCCCTCCGCTCGGATCATGTCACCTGGAGCCATATTCCCTACGCTCGAACCTGCGCTTCGGACTGGAGAACCTTGGCACAAGACACCTTTTCTTTAGCTCGGATAAATCACGTACCTTACCTCGACCCTAGCCGAGCTATCCTATACTTCGGCAGGATAAATTCTCTTACCCGCTCTGAGCGGGACCAGAACTATATTCCTCAGCAGCGCCGGACCATTTTATGCCTCGGCCGAGCGTGCCAACTTTTCACTTCGGACAAACCAAGTTATCCTTATACCTCGGCCTTGACTGAGACGTTTATTCAAATCCAAACCAAACCGACCTGAGATAGCGAATGAATCATAATTCATCCACAGTCAGAAGAAAACTTGAGAAAAAGATCATCCAAAAGGGCGATCAAGTGAAGGCGAAAGACCCATCATCAGAAATTTCAACCAGATCATAAATCTGAAAAGCAAAAAATACATAAGTGACCCTTAAGAATCGGGGGTTGGGTCGGTCCCGACAGCCTCCTCAGCAACATTCGGGGGGGGGGGAGGGGCTTGGCTTGTTTCGCCCACTTCAAATATCATTGCTTCCTCGGTGGCAAGCTGAGAGTGTCCTTTGGGAGCCGCGGTCTCACTAGAACCCAGAATGATGTCAAGATCGATGTCTGAAATGTCTTCAGACTCATCTTCTTCAGCCCCCGGGGTATAGGCCTTAAAAGGTTCGACATCTAAAAATGATAAATCCCACTCGGGATGCATCCGAGAGATCTTTGCTCGGATCTCCTCTTCGCAGAATCGAAATGCGTCAACACAGGCTCTCTACGTTCTTCTGGAAACTGGGTGGAACCTTTATATTCCTCCACAGCCGAGGCAATTCGGCCATTGGCTTCAGCTAATCAATCTTGAAGCTTGAGGTTCATTTGGTGACTTGTGGATAGCTCTGCCCCCAAGGCATCAATTTACTCCCGCGCTTTGGACTCAATTTTGCCCATCTGCAAAATATCGGAATGCTCAAGCCTACGAACGAAATAAAAGCACTAAAGGCAAACGAAAAAGAGAGACACCATACCTCTTCCTCTTGCCGAGCCAGTTCGCTGCTCAGTTCTTGTACCCTCTCCAAGGCCTTCGACTTAGCCGATTGATTTTGACGAAGGCTCTCTTTGAGTTCATCAATCCGAGACTGCTTGTCCCCAATTTCCCGCTGAGCGTAATTGAGATCATCGGTGAGCCGAGCAATCCACCCATTTAACCATTTCAATCGATTCTCCATTTCGGCGAGTTCTTTATTCAAACCAATGAGCTGGTCTTGCTGCTGCCGACACTTGTGCTCCTCCTCTTCAAGCCTCCTGCTCCAATCGTTTTTATCTTCAGCATGACTGGCCTTCAGCTGGTCCCATCTCTTTTCATAATATTGCTGCATGGCCTTAACCTTGTTGTCATGCTCTGCTTTAATCTGGGATAACTCCAGGCAAGCTTTATTCGATTGCTCATGAAAGCCCTGGAGCTCTTTGACCTGAGTTTCTAGCCTAGAGGCTCTCGTGGCCGCAAGACGAAAAGACTCGGTCATCCTTTCAAAGTCCTTTTTGTTGAGCGCCAAGGCCTTGGAAAGCGAATCGATTGGAAGCACTCTTGCCCGAAGTTTGGCCGCCTCCTTCCTGGCCTGAGCACAGGCCCCAACGGCCAAATTTAGGCGTCAGACCAGCGCCCTCGAGACCAAAGAATTCTGCAAAGAAAATGCAAGTGAGAAGCTATGGTCTGACCAACCGTGGGTTACAATCTCGATATAGTGGCTTACCCGAGCAGCATAATTTGAAGCCATCGTCATGAGAGTGTCATTACTAATTTCTAGGAGAAGGAAAGCATCCTTCGGTACTTCGAGCCGGCGGAAAGCTACATCAATGATATCCTCGATCGCAGATTCGTCCGTGGAGGAATCCTCCCCCGTGCGTAAGACGTACCTCATCAAAGCGGTGAGCATATCATCCAACTCCGAGATGTGGACGGAAGAGCCCCTAGCTGAAGAGCTGGCCTGAGGAGCTCTGACCTGAGGAATCATTCGCCCGGCCTCCTGATAAACGCATAAATAATTATCATTAAACCTATTAATTAATAATTTAACGTACCTATTATTATTTAATATTTTAATATTTTATATAATATTTTAGATAAAATCTTTTCAACTTAAAGAGCTTGATTTTAGGGATTTAATGACGTAAATGGCACTCAAATCGGATTTAAGATGAGCTCGAAATTAATTTTTCATTGATTTATCTGTTTTAGCATGGCTTTTAAAGTGAAGTCGGCAAACCAAGTGCCGACTTCATCGTTTTCTCAACCTAGTTCTCTGTTTCCATCGATTCTTCTCCGTTCAATTTCTAACCGTTTCCTCCACCAATTAAGGAATAGATTAGATTGGAAGTTATCAAATTGAGAGAATTAAATTCCTTTAGAAGGAATTTGAATTTTATTAGTTATTTATCTAGATTTCTTTTATTTGCTTCCGCTGCGTTCTCTGTTTTGAAATAGATTACTCGCCGCGTCAAGGCCGCGTCCGGGGCCTCTACAAATAGCACAAAGGGAGTCCAAGAAAGCCGTCCATCCAGCACGCTGTATCCGGGAGAAGAATCCGATTGTGCCGTGGCAAATTCCAGGAGATCTGTTTTTGTGTTCGTCCGTTAGAATTCTGCTCTATTCTCAGGAGCTCTGTTCGTGCCGTTTCTGTCCGTGCCGTGGAGGAGGAGGCCGTCGGCTGTTCACGTCCAGCTGTTCCCAGGAGCTCTGGATCGCAGGTTTATTTTATTGCTATTTTATTATCTTCTTCATGTTAGAAATTAAAACTCTTCTATTTTAGATTTTAATATGCACTCTTGGATGTTATTGAAATAAAATTTCTATTCATATTAAATTATTATTAAATTTATTTAAGTAAAAATAATTTAGACTGATTTATTCTTAAAAGAGATGGGCCATGATCTACGGGTACGAGCCGTGCTCTAATAAGATAAACCATATCTTATTATTTTGCACTATTAATTATCTACTTAGTTATCTATTTAGTTAAATTTATAAAATTATTTCAAGATAATCGCTAAAGTCCCTGTGGAATCGATCCTTACTCTCACTATCCTAATAGTGAAATTAAGGTGTTTAAATCATTGCGCTACGACACGCATCAGATTTTTTGGCGCCATTGCCGGGGACTTAAGTGTATTATTTAAAAAAAATTTAAAAAAAAAAAAAAATAAAAAAAATAGATTAATTTCTCTTAATTTTTGAATAGTTATTGCTGCTTTATTTTATTTCTTAATTGTTAGAATTGCATTTTAACAAAAAAATAAAAAAATTATTACTTTCTTTTTTTCCACAAATCCAATTTTAACCTAATCAAATTTTTATTTTAAACTTACCTAAATAAACCCTAAAATAAAACCCTAAGACATCTTCCATAAAACATAATTAATTAAAAAAAAATTATAAAAATAAAATATATAAACAAATAATTATTTTATTTTCTATGCTATAGATTGACTTAGGTGAATTTATTTTCTGCAAAACTTAAAATTTTTTTTCATTGACATCTCATAATTTATTAAAAAATTAGAAACTTAATTACAAAAATAATAAATAAATAAATAATAAAACTATTTGCTTTAGAGGCATTGGTAGGGTGTATGCTTGGTCGCCGATCGTTGCAGTCCAACCTTATACCCTTAGATCCCGAGATAGAAAGAACTATTAGAGCAAATAGATTCAGAATTATGGATCCTAATAGCAAAAATAATCAACCACGACAGTTGAAAGAGTATTTCACTCCTTCAAGGTATACCTACTCTCCCTGCATTCAAGTACCTCCAGTAGAGGCTGCAATATGAAATTAAGTCAAGTGTAATCCAAATGTTACCATCTTTCTATGGACTTACAAATGAGGATCCCTACAAACACTTAATGAATTCTTAGAAATTTGCTCAACTGTCAAGATTCAAAATTTCTCTGACGATGCACTTAGGCTTAAGCTATTCCTTTTTTTCCTAAAAGATAAAGCCAAATATTGGTTAAATTCATTAGATATTGTTATAATTTCAACTTGGGATCATCTTCAGAGAGAATTTCTTAAGAAATATTTTCCTATAGGAAAAATGAATCAAATTAGAAAAGCTATCACAAGTTTTTCCCAGACAGATGGAGAAATGTTCCATGAGACATGGGAGAGATTCAAAGAACTGATTAGAAAATGTCCACGTCATGCTATACCCAAATGCAACTGGTTCAGTGCTTTTATGATGGATTATCAGAAAAGCATAGGCAAATGGTTGATGCTTCATGTGGTGGGACATTTATGTTAAAAAATGAACATGAGGCTTGGCAACTCTTTGAGACATTGAGTGAGAATTCATTACATCATATGTCAGTTGCTCATCGAGACCCTCCCGTAGAACCTAAAAGAGGTGGAATATATGAAATAGGTCACTCTACAGATATCTATACTAAGGTAGATGAATTATCCCATAAACTTGATCGGATTCTACAAGTTGGAAAATCTCTTCCCTATCTACTCAATTACATGAGGTCTGCATAATTTGTTCGAGTCCAACCCATTCTATAGGTGAATGCCCAGTTGCATACCAATTTCTGAACTTGTTCAAGAGCAAGCCCACCAAGCCCAAACCCGATTAGCTCCTAGAATCGGAAATGATCCATTTTCAAATACTTACAATCCTGGCTGGAGAAATCATCCAAATTTTTCTTGGAAATCTCAACCTGTAGTCAATTCATCGATCAGACTAATTACCAAGAAACCAATTTTAGAAACATGCCATATTCACAATATCCAAACATCCCACAACCTCCACCGAATAATCAGCCTACTTTTGAAGACAAAGTGTTACAAGCATTGAAAGGGCTAGAAATAAATACTCAAATCCTTCACTCACACACACAATCTATTGCAAAACTAGAAACTCAGATAGGTCAATTAGCAACAGCATTCAGTAGAAGGGAGGAGGGTAAGTTACCTAGTCAGCCTATCGATAACCCGAAAGGACAATTCATGGCTGAGAGTTCCAATAGTCCTGACAAATTCCCAGAACATGCTAAATCAGTCATGACTCTCAGAAGTGGAAAAACATTGAACCCACCTGAACCAACCCAGAAATTAGAAGTGGCTAAACCAGAAGAGAGAAGAAATGAAAAAGAAAAGGAATTCAATGATCAAGCAATTATACCTAAAGCCCCATTCCCAAGTGCTTTAGAATCTCCTTTGCCTTCAGATAAGAAGAATATAAAAATGAATGAGATGCTTGAGTTATTTAAGCAAGTCCAAATAAACTTACCTCTTCTCGATGCTATCAAGCAAGTTCCAGCTTATGCCAAATTTTTGAAGGATCTATGCACACAAAAACGGAAAGCCAAGATACAAATTCCAAAAAAGATACATTTGACTGAGCAAGTCAGCTCAGTTGTTCAGCAAATAACCCCACCCAAACTAAAAGATCCTGGTACCCCGATTATATCATGTGTCATAGGAAACTTCACAATCAAGAAAGCATTATTAGATTTGGGTGCGAGTGTAAACCTTCTCCCAAGTTCAGTGTATGAATTATTCGGATTTGGAGAGTTGAAACCCACGACAGTAACACTACAATTGGCAGATAGATCAGTCAAAGAACCTCATGGAATATTGGAAGATGTATTAGTAAAGGTGGATGAATTCTATTTTTCTGTCGACTTTCTTGTGTTAGATATGGAATCTAGTAGTAATCCTAACCAAATTCCCATCATCCTTGGAAGACCTTTTCTAGCTACTGCTAATGCATGCATTAATTGTAGAACAAGTGTGATGGATATCTTTTGGAAACAAAAAGATGAGATTAAATATTTTTAATGCTTCCCAAGGACCACCTGTGTATGATTTAAATAAAGTAAATATGATAGAGGAAGTAGTAGATAAGAAATTCAAAGTTTGATTGATTCGGATCCTTTACAAACATGTCTTACACATTTTGGAATAGATGACTTTAATATTAATGAGTATACCAAAGAGATAAACATGTTATTAGAACCACCTAAGATCGACACTATCCCTCCATGGACTATAAAATATGAACCACTTCCAACTAAACCAAGTCCTTTAATACCATCCTTGGAAAAACCACCCCAACTAGAGTTGAAACCTCTTCCAGATGACTTAAAATATTCATTCCTTGGACCCAATGATACCCTTCCAGTAATCATTGCATCTACCCTAACCTCTGAGTAAGAAGATAAATTGGTTGATGTACTTAAAGAACATAAAGAGGCGATTGGATGGACAATAGCTGATCTTAAGGGAATTGACCCTTCCGTTTGCATGCACCACATTCATAGTGAAATTGAAGCCAAACCACATAGAGACATGCAACGAAGGCTAAATCCAAACATGAGGGATGTTGTTAAGAAGGAAGTAGTAAAATGGCTTGATGCTGGTATTATTTATCCAATTTCAGATAGCCAATGGGTCAGTCCAATCCAAGTAGTACCTAAAAAATCAGGTATTACCGTGATTAAAAATGAAAAGGGCGAATCAATTCCTACTCGCACATCAACTAGTTGGAGAGTGTGTATAGATTATCGAAAGTTGAATGCCGTGACTAGGAAAGACCACTTTCCTTTGCCTTTTATCGATCAAATTCTAGAACGGCTAGCAGGACAAAGTTTCTTTTGTTTCTTAGATGGATATTCAGGATACAATCAAGTCCCAATATTTCCTGCAGATCAAGAAAAGACCACCTTCACTTGTCCCTTTGGAACATTTGCCTTTAGACGTATGCCGTTTGGTCTTTGTAATGCACCAGCCACATTTCAACGATGTATGATGGCCATATTTTTTGATATGATTGGTCAATTTTTGGAAGTATTTATGGATGATTTTTCAGTCTTTGGTGCATTATTTGATAGTTGCCTTGAGAACTTGACTAAGGTACTGAAACGATGTATGGAAATGAATTTAATCCTAAGTTGGGAGAAGAGTCATTTTATGGTTAGTGAGGGAATTGTGCTTGGACACATTGTTTCAGAGAGAGGTATTGAGGTTGATAAAGCCAAGGTTGAATTGATCTCAAATCTATCACCCCCAATCTCAGTTAAACAAGTACGATCTTTTCTTGGTCATGCTGGTTTTTATAGACGTTTCATCAAAGATTTTAGTAAAATTTCTCGACCATTATGTAATTTGTTGACCAAGGATAGTTCTTTTAATTTTGATAAAGATTGTCTAACAGCCTATAACATTCTTCGAACTACTTTGACCAATGCACCAATTATCAAGCCCCCAGATTGGACCATACCTTTTGAAATCATGTGTGATGCTTCTGATTATGCTGTAGGAGCAGTTCTAGAACAGAAACTCAATCGAGAACCCCATGTAATTTATTATGCTAGCAAAACTCTTTCAGATGCACAAATGAACTATACTACCACTGAAAAAGAATTACTAACAGTTGTGTTTGCCCTAGAAAAGTTTAGATCATATCTGTTAGGGTCTAAAGTTTTAGTTTATTCAGATCATGCAGCGTTGAGGCATCTTATATCAAAAAAGGATATAAAACCCAGACTAATTAGATGGATCCTTCTACTACAAGAATTTGATCTAGAAATCTTAGATAAGAAAGGTTCTGAAAATATGGTAGCAGATCATATCTTTAGGATCTCAGTGGAATACAATAAAGAAATAATCAGAGATAAGTTCCCTGATGAGCAATTGTTTTCAATTTCCCATAGTAGTCTTCCCTGGTTTGCTCACATTGTGAATTATTTAGCAACAGAAAAAGTACCTTTCCACTGGATAAAACAAGAAAAAGATAGATTTTTCTCACAAATCAAATATTACTTTTGGGAAGACCCTGAATTATTTAAGTACTGTTCAGATCAGGTGATTAGGCGATGTGTTCCTGAAAGTGAATTCAAAAGTATACTTAACTTCTGTCATTCTCTTGCATGTGGAGGACATTTTAGTGGAAAGAAAACTGTAGCAAAGGTACTGCAAAGTGGGTTTTATTGGCCAACTCTTTTTAAAGATGCACATGAATTTAGCCGTAATTGTCTCCAATGTCAACAAACAGGAAATATATCTCGAAAAGACATGATGCCCCTAAACCCTATCTTGGTTGTAGAAATTTTTGATGTATGGGGTATTGATTTTATGGGCCCATTTCCTTCCTCTTTTGGATTTGAATACATTCTAGTGGCAGTTGATTATGTGTCAAAATGGATTGAAGCCATGGCAACTCGAACCAATGATCATAAAGTTGTAATCAAGTTTATTCAGCATAATATCCTTAGTCGTTTTGGATGCCCAAGGGCTATAATTAGTGATGGGGGTACACATTTCACGAATAGACACTTTGAAGGATTAATAAACAAGTATGGAATTACTCATAAGGTAGCTACACCTTATCATCCCTAAACTAGTGGCCAAGTTGAAATATCAAATCGAGAAATTAAAAATATCTTTGAGAAAACGGTGAGACCTGATAGGAAAGATTGGTCAGAACGTTTGGATGATGCATTATGGGCTTATCGTACTGCATTTAAAACTCCCATAGGAATGTCTCCTTACAGGCTTGTATTTGGAAAAGCCTGTCATTTACCTGTAGAATTAGAACATCGTGCCTTTTGGGCTATCAAGCAATTTAATTATGATATAAAAAATGCAGGTGTCAATAGAAAACTCCAATTGAATGAGTTAAAAGAGCTACGAAATGAGGCATATGAGAGCTCAAAAATTTGTAAAGAACGAACCAAGGCATATCATGACAAATTTATTAGTAGAAAATTTTTGAACCAAATCAAAAAGTATGGCTTTACAATTCAAGATTACACCTTTTCCCTGGAAAACTTCGTTCATGATGGAATGGACCTTTATAGTAACTCAAGTATTTTTCCATGGAGCTGTAGAGCTTAAAGACCCCAAGCAAGGAAATACATTCAAAGTAAATGGCCAACGTTTGAAACTATATAGAAGAAATTAATGATGAAGAAGTTGTTGAATCAATTGATCTTGTGAACCCAACATTATCATAATAAGTAGCACAGTCTGGCTGAAGACTTTAAACTTAGCGCTCTTGGGAGGCAACCCAGGTTATTAGTTATTTTTAACTTTCTGTTCTTTTAGTGTGTTCTTTTAGTATGACCAGAAAAGAGCAACAGAAGCATATTGAAAGAAGATGGCAATAATGAAACTTCCAACCTTCAAATACTCTACTAGGTAGTATCTTTCCTTGCAATTAATTAATTTTTCTTCCATTAGGGATAATGGAAATTAAGTTGAGGGGAGGAAAAAGAATAAATAAATCCTCGAGTAAAACTATAATCAGATGTGTCTCGATTTGAAGTTAATCAAGCAGTCTATGAACTATTAATGAATTAATAGTTAGATTATTATTATTATTATTATTATTATTATTATTTGAAATACTGAGGAATAAATTATTAAGAAAACCTAATAAAAGGTAGGGTTTAGCCCGGAATAATTTTTAGAATAATTTCAGACCCTCCTGACCACTGATCTTAATAGTACAATCTACTTAATAAGGGTATGGGTGAAAATGTTATTCAAAAAAAAAAAAAAAAATCTCTCTTAAAGTTAATAGATTAGGTTCTTAGCATTTTTCACTGAGTAATCGAGCCCCGTCACCTAAGAAAGTGATGTTGTTCGCGTAAAAAGGTGGGAATGTAAAAGAACCTAAATAGAGTCAGTCCTACCTAAAGCCTTTTTAACTCGAGTCAGTAAGTCTGAGGGGTGTTTTACACCTAATGGCCTAAAACCAACTGGTTTGGGAGCCATTGGCCTAAAGCTCGCTACAAGGGTTAATTAGAAAGCAAGGGGTTAGGATATTGCACTGACTTTACATATAAATAAATAAATAAAGAACCAAAGTACAAAAGACATTACACCCAACCCAAATTAAGTTAGAAGACTTAATCAGAGAAGTGAAAAGTTGGTGAAGGAAGACTTCTATAAATTCTTATGGACTACACTTTATCACTAAAAAAATTTAATAATCCAATGAAGTACTTCCCTTATGATCTTAAAAAAAAAAAAAAACTATAAGATAACTATCAATTCTTGGAATAGCTTGGTACATATTTCTAAATTTCTTATTTGCTCGAGGATGAGTAAGATTCAAGTTGGGGGGAGTGATAAACGCATAAATAATTATCATTAAACCTATTAATTAATAATTTAATGTACCTATTATTATTTAATATTTTAATATTTTATATAATATTTTAGATAAAATCTTATCAACTTAAAGAGCTCGATTTTAGGGATTTAATGATGCAAACGGCACTCAAATCGAATTTAAGATGAGCTCGAAATTGATTTTTCATTGATTTGTCTGTTTTAGCACGGATTTTAAAGTGAAGTCGGCAAACCAAGTGCCGACTTCATCGTTTTCTCAACCCTGCTCTCTTTTTCCGCCGATTCTTCTCCATTTAATTTCTAATAGTTTCCTCCTTTCCTCCACCAATTAAGGAATAGATTAGATTGAAAGTTATCAAATTCAGAGAATTAAATTCCTTTAGAAGGAATTTGAATTTTATTGGTTATTTATCTAGATTTCTTTTGTTATTTTTCTTGCTTCCGCTGCGTTCTCTGTTTGAAACAGATTACTCACCGCGTCAAGGCCGCGTCCGGGGCCTCTACAAATAGCATAAAGGGAGTCCAAGAAAGCCGTCCATCCAGCGCGCTGCATCCGGGAGAAGAATTCGATCGTGCCGTGGCGAATTCCAAGAGATCTGTTTTTGTATTCGTCCGTCGGAATTCTGCTCTGTTCTCAGGAGCTCTGTTCGTGCTGTTTCTGTCCGTGCCGTGGAGGAGAAGGCCGTCCGTGGTTTGTGGAGATCGGTTGTTCACGTACAGCTGTTCCCAGGAGCTCTGGATCGCGGGTTTATTTTATTGCTATTTTATTGCCTTCTTCATGTTAGAAATTAAAACTCTTCTATTTTAGATTTTAATATGCACTCTTGGATGTTATTGAAATAAAATTTCTATTCATATTAAATTGTTATTAAATTCTATTTAAGTGAAAATAATTTAGACTGATTTATTCTTAAAAGAGACGGGCCATGATCTACGGGTACGAGCCGTGCTCTAATAAGATAAACCATATCTTATTATTTTGCACTATTAATTATCTACTTAGTTATCTATTTAGTTAAATTTATAAATTATTTCAAGATAATCGCTAAAGTCCCTGTGGAATTGATCCCTTACTCTCGCTATCCTAATAGTAAAATTAAGGTGTTTAAATCGTTGCGCTACGACACGCATCACCTCCTCTGTCAAGACTCTAATCTGCCCGGCCTCGAATACCTCGGGCTCGACTGAAGGAACCTCGGCCCAAATATTCCCCTCACTCTGTGATTCCTCTTCTTCCTCTTCCACCAACGCTCTGCCTCCGACAGACTCTGCTTGAACTCCAACCTCTCCTGTGGTGTCCTCGGGAGCCGCAAAAGAAAGATCCTCAGTGGAAGGCACCACAACTTCCACCAGCCTCTCGCAGGCAGCTTTATCAGAACTTCAGCAGCCGCTACTGCCTCTCTTGACCCCTCCGCCTGAGCGGGGGCCTCTTCCACGTGCGGTGGACTTCTCACCGTCGACGATTGAAGCATCTCTTGCGAGGAGACCGCCAGGTCAATCGGTGACGTGTCCTCCGCATCATCCGATACGACTAAAATTTGGATAGGAGAAATCCCAACAACTCCCTCTAAACTCCCCTCAGCTGTTTCCTCTGCCATTCTGCCTCCCTCAGGCAGAGAGGACTTCTCGATCCTGATTCGCGCCCCCACTTCCTCTCTTATTGGGTGGGAGAGGGGCGGCTGGAACCATCCTTCTTCGATCCATTCGGGCGGGACCCGGAAGGGCGAGGCCTCTTCTCAGATTTATGCCTCTCTCCAGAGCCAGAACCCTATGGCGCTTGCCCAGTTCCTTCTTCATTTGGCCCACAAACACTGACCTCTCAGTTGGAAATGCATCAAATGGGTCAATCAAACAGAAATAACCAGGCATACCGACCGTCATGACCAAAGAAAAAAAAGTATGCTCACCTTGAGGGTCGATAGAATTAAGTTCAGCGGCAAAGAGGGCATCCTTTGATAACAGGGCGCTAGACGACACCACCCGACCGCCACGAAGGGTCACCAGATCCCTCTTCTCCTATTCGCTCAACTCCGAGTGCACCTCTGGATCCCTCACATAGCTCGACCATCCCCTTGGAAAATCCGAGCCGATGTTCCCATCGGCAATAAAAATATGGACTTCCATTCCTTTATCGAGGATGGATTATCGGCGATCATCTTGAACGACTTCCGGGGACCAATATACGACCACTCGGAATCCCTTCCGAAAACCAGATTGTGGCAAACTCGGAACGTGGGGAGGGTCGCAGTCACCTCGGTGCGACTACATAGAAAAATAAACCCGATGAGGTTGCGCCAGCTGTTAGGCGCCACCATTGTTGGACAGATGTTATAGAACCTCATCACCTCCTGCACCAACGGGTGAAGAGGAAATCGAAGGCCGGCCCTAAGACTTTCCTCATAGAAGAAAGCTCCCAGACTTAACTCGGTCAAAACCCTTTCGTCGACTTTCGGAGCGTATAGAACTACGTCTCTGGGGACTCTGTAAAGCCGACGGATTCTCTCCAGGTCCCCCAGGGAGATCTCCGAGGCAATATCGTTTGGGCCCTTCATGTTCTCCAGCCAAGGAGTGAAACACAAGAAAATCTGTGAAAAGGAAAGAGAGAAAAGAGGAGGGTCTCTATGGCAGGGACAAAGAAGCGTTGCGGAAGAAACGCCGCCTAGCCCCCTTTCTCCCCTTTAAACAACGCTTCGAAAAGTTGCCTTAAGCATTAAGGCTCCTACAATAGGTGTCGCAAACGCGAAGACCCTGTCACACGAGACTCCCTCAATCACCGCTCATAAAATCCGAAGAATTTCTTCTTCGTGCAACAGCAGATAATGATAGCGAATTGACGACCCATCAGTTTCGGAGCCATCGTTGCGCCTTTTCAAATCCTTCTGGGCAGGATTATTCTAGACTCTACTCTCTAAATCTGAAGTTACACTTCAGACTAGGGAGTGGGGGGCATGTGATGAGGGGTAAAAATATCATTGCATTAATGTGCATACAATCCAAGACATCAGGTTAGGGCTAGCCCGTGCACCCTGTCGCATAGCTGTCACATCCGATAGGCAGCAATGAGTAGGCTACCCCTCCAAACAGCTTTTGTGTAACAGTTAGCCGAGCTATTATTATACCTCGGCTGATTGAGCTAGTATTATACCTCGTCTGATCGAGCTATTATCATACCCCATAGGCCGAGCTATCACCACCGAACCATCCTGTGCTTCAGTAAGCCAAGCCATTCTGTGTCTCAGGAAGGCCGAGCTATCCTATACCTCGATAAATTGAGTCTTACCATACTTCGGCAGATTCAGCCATCTTCTATACCTCGGCCCGACCGAGGTATCCAAGCACCTATGCGGAATACACCTGAACTAACAAGATTTCAAATAGGAAATCATGACTACACTACCAGAAATGGCCTAGAGCCTATGTAGTCGCTGAATCTTGAAGCATCGTCTGCTCTTCCTGGCCGTTGATCCTCTAACCAACCGGATACGGATCCTACCGGACCTGTAACAGCCTGATTCGAATCAGTTTCAAATCCCAATAACTTTCAGACCCTTGTGACGTGTCCAAGGAATCAGGTGATCACCTATAAATATCACAGCCTCAGATCCCCTCAGGTACGCCATCCTGCACGCTCTCTTTTACTCACTCACATTCTCCGAAAAACTCCATTAGAGCTCAGACAGAGCTCATGGCATCGCCCCTAGAGGAACTCTTCCTCGGGGATCCTTCTCATTTATCTGCTTGCTGTAAATCTCCACTGACTTGGGCGTCGGAGGGTCTTCCGCAGAGGGCACCCCCCAAACCACCCTCTGCTCGAGGATTGTTTTGCAGGTCCCGGCCAGGAGTCGAGCCCGGATTCGAAGCCCCAACAGCACCCGAGTCGGAGAACAGATTTCCGCGGCAACAAATACTATTACAATAATATTAATAATTTAGTAATATTATTAAAATATATTAATTAAATGGTGAATTTACTATTATATTATTATATTATATTACAATATCATATTTTATTATTATATTTGTGTTAAAAATATAATGACAATATAAATATAATTATATTGAAATAATTAACTTATTATGTGTAATTTAATATAATTTAATATTATTATTTTTAATATATAGTAAAAAATATTAAAATTTTAGTATAACATATAATATTATAAAAACTTATAATATTAATTGCATATGCTTTGCAATAACCTTATATAAAATTAATTTATAGTTATATATATCACACAAGTTTCTTGAAGAGCTTTTTGTTTGAGAATTCTGATATTACATTTTTTAAGACATGACAATCTCACATTACCACTATCTTTGATGATGATGACATTATCATGTCTGTCGTGTGACAATGTGATTTTCATGAGGATCTTAAATGCGTAATAAGATTTGTGGATTTTCTGAACCGAACATGAAAATTCTAAAATATTTCTATGGAATGCCTTACAATTTTTTAGGATTTCATGAACCGAATGCTTTTTTAGGTTCAATATATGTGTGATTTGTTAAGATTAAAATAAGCTGAGTCCTGGGTGTGGGCTAGGATTCATCAAATTGCGTTGGACTTTGGGTAGGCCAATATTGAACCCAAATCCGTCCTAAATTGAGCTTTGGGTTGCACTAGTGCAAAAACGTGCGTAACATCCGCCATGATTAATTCGTCGTAAGAACGTAAAGATCATCGCCTGCGTTTGGATTAAAATCATCGCGCACGGTGCGAGCGTCCTGTCGCGTACGGGCGCGCGGTGCACAAAGACGCTTCCAAAGAAGACGGTGGGATAGACTCCGATTCGTAAGGCCGCACCCGGGCGATGATCATCGCTGCCGCTGCGAAGCTGCATCTCCGGGGAGGACTCCGATTCGCAAGGCAATGCCACCACCACCCAGCACCTGTTCAATCGCTCCTTGACATCATTGCCAGGGGTGTCGGCGGCCTCGATGACATGGGAGCCAGCCTTGACCGCTTGGGAGTCTCCGTCACCCCGGCCCTCGTCTCCCAGGTCATCGACTCCTGTAAGAGCGGCGGCGGCGGCAGTGGCAGACGGCTCCTTCGGTTTTTCTCCTGGTGTCGGCTCCGGAGCCGCGAGAGGTTGGGGGACGAGCTCTTCGATCGTGCCATCCGAGCCTTCGCGGAGATGAAGGACCTCACGGCCATGGAGATCGCCATCTCCGATCTCCAGAAGGAGGGCCGGAAGATGACCCCTGAGACGTTCGTCCTCGTGACCGAGACACTCGTGAGCTCGGGCAGCGAGGACAAGGCCGTCCGCTTCTTCAGGAGCATGGAAGCCAGGCAGTTGCTCTCCCCGTCCTGCATCACGTCCTTAGTCCACGCGCTGTGCGCCAGGGGCCACGCTCGCAAGGCCCGTGGCGTCGTCTGGCACCACAGGGACGAGCTCGAGGCGGCGCCTCCGGCCACCGCCGCTGCAATACACCGTAGCCTTCTTCACGGGTGGTGCATCCACGGGAATGCCAGGGAGGCCCGTCAAGCCCTCGACGAGATGAAGTCTCTGGGAAGCCGCCCGGGACTGGCCTCCTATAACGCCCTCCTTCGCTGCATCTGCTGGAGAAACCTCAGATTCAACCCTTCCGGTCTCGTCCCGGAGGCCGCTGATCTTATGTCGGAGATGCGGTCCTCCGGCGTCTCCCCGACGACCGTCAGCTTCAACATCCTCCTGTCCTGCCTCGGCAGGGCGAGGAGGGTGAAGGAGGCGTACCGAATCCTCCACTCCATGCGGCAGCTGGGGGAGTCGGGATGCGCCCCTGACTGGATGAGCTACTATATCGTAGTCAGGGTTCTTTACCTGACAGGGAGGTTCGTCAGAGGCAACAGGCTGGTGGATCAGATGTTCGACGAAAGGTTGACGCCGGGAGCGAGGTTCTACCGCGGTCTTGTTGGCGTCCTCTGTGGGCTGGAGAGGGTGGACCAGGCCCTTAAGATGTTCGAGCGGATGAAGAGGCGCTGCGAGCAAGATCAGGGGCCAACCTATGATCTGCTGATAGAAAAGCTCTGCAGGAGTGGAAGATTTGATGAAGGGAGGCGTCTCTGGGAGGAGGCAGCGGAGAAGGGCATCGTTCTCCAGTGCTCGGAGGATCTCTTAGATCCTTCTAAGACTGAGGTGTTCAAACCTAGGAAGCCAGCGGTGAAGTTGAGTCCACGGGGCTACAAAAGGGTCCTGCAGAAACGGAAGAAAAGTGCTGTTGGAACCAAAGAAAAGGTCCGAAACAAGAAATGACATTGGTGCTCATAGGTACGTCCTGACTAGCTCTTCATCCTTCTTTTTTTAATTGTTTTAGCATCATCTGAGTTCTTGATGACTGCTGGTGCATATCAAAACATCAAGATCACAAAACACTTGTATAGTTGTAAGTTTGATGAATGGAAGTCCTAGTTCTTGCTAAGAAAGTGTGTCATATATTTCTGGCCATGATTCACCATTACTATCATCTTGTCTCCTTTTTAGGAGTTATTCCATTGGCAACAAGTTGCTGTCTTGAAGTCCTCGGCATATACTTCAATAGCAAGCTCCTGCTTTGTAAACATGATTTGGGAATTTCCTTTCCAACCTTAACTTGAAGCACATTAGCATCACCTTTTTAAGCAAGGACCTCTTTTACCACGGCTATATTATGCTGTCACTTTGATCGTATATTTATGATGTTTTAGTGTTGCCTTGTTTTAGTTTTTCCTTATTTACTAGTAGCTCCATAACTCAGCTAGCTAGTGCCATGGATTGCATGCATTAATCTTGCTCTGCACTATAGATTTAATGTCAATAAATAGCTATTTTAGATGGATGATCATTTGGTGCATTCAAAGATGAGAGCTTTTGCTCTCATATGTGACAATGATTGCCTTGATGGGTAGCCACTGCAGCTAGTCCAAAGTGCTGCTACTTCTACTCTAGTTTATTTATGTGACTGCACTATAAATACATCTTCTAACACTACATGATTTGCATTTAGGGGAGTGTTGTTTGAAACTGTGAACAGTTGACAGATTTTCAGTTCTTTATCTGAAAACATATTGTTTGTTTTGTTACACATCTTGCACATTGCGCACTTATTTTGTCAATCTGGGATTCTGGGAGTGATAGGGATTCTGTACGGTGCACATCCATTTTCCTATAGCTTACAACTACCAGAGTCTGAATTCTTCTCTCTAGAATCCAAATGCAGGAGATATGGCTATGGTGGATTATTGTGCTTGCTGGCTCCTCTAATCATTCAGCTATTCTTGTGAATTTTAAGGCCACCTGACAAAAGCCCCTTTTGGAGACAATTTTAAGGCCCAGTACAAGTACTTTAGGAGGAAGCAGAAAATCTTTGATTTGCAGAAGATATCTTGTGATTTTTTTTTTAATTTTTAATGTAGAACACAATCAAGACTGTAAAGAATTTGTTCTCTACTTCTTATATAAATTGTTGTTGACGTTGAATCTAAATTTTACAGAATGTTTTGGCGTAAACAAATGTTGAGCAAGGAAGATAGGGCTTTCTGATAGGGTTGTAATAAAGTACAAAGAAGTAGCTGATAAGTTCCCGAGAGTATGCTTTATGGATGAAGGAATGCAGCCACTGACTTCCAATGTTCTGACCTATTATGCAGCTCCTATCGTAAGGGACATTCCTGAAAACTCATTCCCTCAAAAAACAGCACACTTAGGAGGGTCAAGGTCATTCTGATTGATGGGTTTCACTTGTGTGGTCTAAAGTACTTCCTGGCATTCTCATCTAATAAGTTGTGGGATTGATCTGCATGTCTCTCTGCAGAGGATGAGAATACATCTGTAAACACCATAAGTTGGGTGCACCAGTTTTCCAACTGAAATGTGGCAAAATGTGCAGCTTGAATGGGAAAATGTTTCCATCCGTATATGCAAAAATGGATGTTCCCATGAAACCAGGTTGATTTATCAATTGAAGACATTACAGATATATATCTGCTGATGGATTTGGAAAGATCATGTCAGAATTGGTGATAGAAATTGCTGATAAAATACTACTTAAAGAGAAACCTCCTTATGCCTGTCAAATCAGGTAGCTGGCTGCAAAGGTTTTGTAGCAGTTTGGCCTGGAAACAATGATGGGATCTCTCTGTCCCCAAGACCAACCATGAGTTTGGGATTCTGACCACACAATATTGGAAATTGCATCTTGGACTTTGTTTTAACCAGGTTTTGTGAACCAACGGGTTGTGACAAATGCTTTCTTCTGTTGGTGTCTGATAATCTATTTGCTGAAATGCAAGAAAGAATAATTTCTAAGCTGCACTAAATGCTTATTAGCACAGGTGCAGGATTTGAGGTTCTGTTGGCATCTGTGTTCTGAACAAGGGAGTACTGCTCTTGGCTTGTTTCAAGCCGAATCAGAAAGGAATGCTGTCATGCATAAGAAACAGCTAAGAGATCGTATGGCCAAAACACGAAGTCTTGTACTGATGGCAGGTTGTGTGATAGGCTGTCTTGATGAGCTTGGGGTAACCTGAGCATGGACATCATCCATACATCAAACCCCTTCTCTGGGATTGTTATCAGAAGCATGGTGTGAGACTTTCCAGAGATAAAAATGATAGGCAGATCATTGTTTGGGACTATAATTTGCAGCAGATGTGCCTGATCTGCATCATCATGTTAATTGTTTAATATTCCCTCAAAAAGGAGATGAGCCTCGTGCAAATGAAGCATCTGAGGGTGACCTTGATGGTGATCATTATTTCGTTACGGGCTATGAAAATCTTGTGCTTCCCAGCAAGGATAGGTGTGCCAATGGATTATGCTAATGATGACACCAGTAGTTGCCATGCCAGATCATTCATTTGGTAAGCTATATTGGTTAGACATTTTCAAGTCTGCATCTTGCTAATGCACTATGTTTTTTTTCTTTTTTTAATTCTGTATATATGATTTATCCAATTCACATTTTTCTAAGAATTGCTTCAATAGATTGCAATTGTGATAATATGATCTGTGCAAGCTTCATATTTCTTAGCATTACTTCCATAGGTTGCAAGAAACTAGGGAGCACTTGTTAGATTGGGTTGCCATTTAGTTTACAGGTGTTGATAAATTTTTCTTGGGTGGTTGAGGGGATCAATATGAAGCCTAATTTATTGGCAATTGGTGTTTTTGAAGGCCTTAGATGTTTAGGTGTATAACTATGCTGAAGTGACTAAGCAGTACATGGTCAAATCCCATCCTTTCACGAGAAGAGAATACACACGAAGATTAAGTTTTCTTTTTTCGTTTTTTCTTCACTTTCAATTCTAATTTTTAGACTTAATTTTCTAGTGAGTTATTACCATCTAAAGTCCCTATTTCAATTTTAGATAATGTTAGAAAAATTATAGACTAATTAGAATTGTGAAGAGTTTTTGATGGCATTTTACATAGTATTTTATCACTGTCATGGATAATGAATAGATCAGATGTGATTGAAGTTGTTGTGTGAGGAGTCCTATTTTGAGTCAAATGATGTCACTGAAGTCTCCAAGGACCATTATAGGTGAGAGCCATTTTCGTGATGTTTGTGTATCCATAAATATGGATGTCTTAGAAGTGATAAATTATGTTTTATTTAGGGATTTTATTGAATGAAGTGAAATTTTATCCTCTTCTATGAAATCTCTCTCTCTCTCTCTCTCTCTCTTCCCCCTAGGTGACCCCTTCTTTTTTTTTTCCCCACTATAACTTTCTTACTATTTTAAACAAGGAAGAAAATTCAGATGTGTTCGCATGCGATATCTATTTTGTTGTACTCTGTTTTATCTGCCCTTCTAACACCAAGGATCTGCATCACTATGAGTCTACAAATATGATTAATGTTCTTTTTTGTTGGATTATTACTATTATTCATCATCTCCTGCTAGTTGTGATTGACAATTGCAAGTTTTTCTTTTTATACCTATATCATGTAAGCATTGTCTTGTCAATCTGTTTTATTAATGCTGAGTTTGTTCGTGTGAAATTTGATGATTTTTGGACCTCTTATTATGAATGGAACTTAAGCTAAAAAGGGTTCTAAATGTAAGAGAAAATGATGTATGCATGCTCATGTACATAAATAAGCTTAGAAATGCATTCTTGAAGCATTAGAGGGCTTTTTTGCTAGGCTGCAGCCTAATCACCTTAGGCCATGGCTAGGCCTTTGAGGGGTTTCCATTGACTGGCCCTGCCTTAGCTGTCTCACAACCTTATTGGCAATTATTTAATAGTTGAATGAATGATCTTATGGTTGGAAACTTTGACCTAGCGGAGTACTTTATTAGACAAAATCAAGCACTAGTTTTAAAAGACTAGTGTATCATAACTAATATATTTAAAAAGGGACCATAGTTAAGCTCATCAACTAATGGTTATAGTTTATCAAAATATATCCAAAAGTTATGTTACTCTAGATATGGTGAAACCCTTATTTAATCTTGTTATCTATATCTTTTGATTTTTCAATTTCAAAAACTAAAGTCGCTTCTATAGATCAACAAAAATGATAGGCAGGGCCATTACATGTATCTATGAATAACCACATCTATTCAAATGTACCAACTTGTTAGCTAGGCTTTAGATATCTTTGAAACATTAATAACTCTTACTTCATTGTTACTTTGACTACCACATCTATTTAATCCATGAACAGTGTTAAATAAAAGATAACTACCTATCATTGTTGATATCTGTTACCATGCAAGTGTTACTTCATATCCTTTTTCCAAGTAGAATTGATGGGTTAGCTGAAAGTATAATTAATTGTTATGGTGAACTGAAAGAGAAATCACCATTACAAACATCTCGATTTCTACTTATAGAGATAGGTCCCCTTGGTTATGAATCCCCATGATTAACAAATGGAGGGGATTCCATTTCAGAGTTTTCATTAGCTGAGTGGCAAAACCTTGGTGAACCTGGGACACTTTCTACATCTATCGAGTTTAACTTGGACTTGTGGAACAAATATATGGGTGATGTTCCTTGACTAGGTGTATTTTCTCCACTTGTATACCCAGCATTTAACTTTGCATCTCTAAGCTTCTTTCTTTCTTTAGCTGCTTGTCTCCACTTGGTAAGAGCTTTTGCTGTTTGTTCTTCAAAGATTGCCTTTTTCATATGTGATCCCATCTGTAAGCATGCAAATAGTAGTTAGTCAAATCCTTATAAAAGCTACTAATGATGTTCTAGTATCTACTAGTATCATGAATCTCTCTATTAAGATATTTGATTGAATCTTCTAAGACAGTGAACTTACTTGTGTTACCAATGCATAAAGCGGGAAAGTGATATAACTACAACAAAATTGAAGAGCTACTCCCATTGCAACCTTTGCTATTGTGAGTGCCCATTTCTCATGATAGCATGACTTTAAACCAAACGAATACTGCACAAATGAACATGGTAAGTTAGATAATTCTTCCATTAGAGTTGAGATTTTTAAATGAAAAAGATAAGGAGCCATTAGCATACCCATGTCCATAAAAAGTGTGCCATTTGAAATGCATTCTGGGTAGATAATAAACAAAAACAATTAGTCCAAAGAAGATACAAACCGCAATTATGGTTCAATAACTAAAATAGTGGGAATAAACTATAAAGGAGTTAACAATATTATGCTTTGATGGGAATTATTGGTATAAGATGATAAAATTTTGAAGGCATTAAGCTTATAAATGTACAGATATCACATAAAGGCATGATAGGGTTAATTTTTAGTGAGTTTGGATCTTCAAAAATTCTCTTCATGCATTATTCTATCTTAATACTTTCAAGTCTACTTTACTGACATTTTTTTTTATAAATAAAATTATTAAGATATCACAATCGACAATTATACTTAATTGCAAACTGACATATGAATAGTTAACCATCTCTAAACAAGAATTTGCTAATGCAAGCAAAATTTTGCAAGGTTACCTCAAATAAAGTTAGATGTATTAGAAAAAGGATCCATTGAGGTCGATTGAACCAAAAGAATTTGTTGCTTGGTTCTATAATTGGTGCTCCTTTGACCACAGTGTTTCGATTTTGAATTTCATGAGCCATCTCCATAATAACAATTTCTAACTTTGTGCCAACTATCAGGAGGACCTTCAACAAATATGAATATTAATAAGACAATAAGTCTCTTAAATAAACAATGAGAATAGAAAGCTTATGGCGAGTGATCTTACTATGAGAGGCACAAAAGAAATCCAATCGATTGCATGTAATCCTATAATAAAATTATAAAATTAGGGAGACAATTAAAGGATCTTTGATTCACCCATTAAAGATAAATGGTTAAAAAGCTATCATCACTTACTATAAAAATCAAGCAGTAGCATGATGATTGCCGCGAACCATAATGGAGGGCTATAAAACAAACTTTAAAGTTAGAAATATTGAGACAGAAATTGTAAAATGTTAACAATCTGGAGAGTGAAAGACCTGATGCCCACAACTACTTTGAAATCATCTTCTAACGATCTCTTTATGTACTTACGAAAGTCAAACTTGCTATTTGGAGATAGATGGGCCTGTAATTTATTCATTTTTGGCACAACATTAAGAGGATTAGCTGGTTTGAAAGAAACTACTGTTTTACAATAATAAAATGGAAACATAGGAGTATTTATAAAGAAACATAAAAAAATTACATTGATAAAACCATGGCGCATGGTTAAGTAGTCCACCTTTGTTACCGATCTGAAGAACTGCCTAAAAAATGCCACCTAACAGCGCAGAAGAAAAATAATTACAAATCTTATATGATGATTCATTTGCATATAACAGGAAATCATGAGAACTAATATTGTCATGAGTTGATTTCATTGAGAAATAAAAGTTATTGTTTACCCTCCAATGACAAATTATTTTCTCTCCTTATATTTTTAGTTTTATTCAATAGGAATCCTTTTTATAATTAAGGGGAAGCATAATCTAAATTCATTTCAAAGCCATCTACAATATACAAAGGGAGGGAGAGGCTAACGTCCTTGTTACTTGTTAGCAATTTTACATAATTCATAAAATTTGCCCTCTTTATACAACTTGTGAATCAGTCCAATTATAGACAGATCACATAAGAATTTTTCTTCTTTTCTTTAGGATGGTAACATACCTAAATAAAATCCAAACTTGGAAATCTTTTATGAAAAAATTTGACCTTTTGATATCAGTCAACCAACCTATATTTCATAGCATATCTTTTTTCTTTTTCTTTTTTTAAAAGTAACACTAAGGGGAGATGATATATAATCACCTTGTTTCAAAACATAATAAGATCATTAAATTTAACCAGATCCTAGGGCATTCAATAAACATGAATAAATATACATATCGATATACCTATAAATATGCACATATATCCTAATTAAGAATCTTCGTGCATCACTATTTATGAGAGTAGAAATGTCTCACTATCCATCTAATTCCAGGGGTACTTGAAAGGCCCACATGTCGCTTGACAAAGGATGTTTGGTGAGTAAACCTGAACCTTGAGGGATCTGCAAAAGGATGCATCAATGTACATTAAAAAAAAATTACATGATAAATAGGCTTGTTTGATAGTTTAAAGATATGTTTACCATTTGAAAATTGATATTCTAGTGATGCAGTCTCAGCCTCCCAAGTCTTCCACTTTTTCATCTGTGAATATTAAGAATAATTTACCGATTGAAAGGATAAGCAATTCAAGCAAAGTTGGGACTAATCCAAGCATAAACACTCTAAAGAATATTTTATTATAAATATATTTCAGAATTTCTTGTTATATAACGTATGGTGAAATTCTTATTTTGGATTTTTATTTTAAAATTATTAATTATCGAAGATACTTCTTATTATACATATTATTCTATTAAAGTTGTGCCCATTCATGCAAATGTATAAAATTGTTTTAGTAAAGAAGAGTGATCTGCAAAAAAAACTCATTTTCACTTGGCAAATACATTTTAGGAGTGTGCATAGTCTGTATTTTCAAAGTTCTAAACTTTCTCTATTGTTTCTTTGTCTTCAATAGAATTATCGAATCTTACAGAGTATGCTAATTTAAAATATATTGTATTTTTGGTAACCAATGGTCACCATAATGAATGATCATCAATATGCATATTCCTTTAGATATAAATAAAGTTAATATGTGCTTTTTTTGAACATGAAAGTATGGATTCTACTTTTTTTTGAGATTTTTTTTTATGTTTTCCTTTTTAGAGATATTTTATTTTTAGCATTGCATGTTTTTTTTTCTTAATTAGATATTTATTTAAAATTTTTAGTTTGTAATTACATTACTCACTTTTGCTTGGCCTAAAGCCATAGTGAGGACACTATAGAGGACATGAAAAACAGCAAGCATGAATATAAATATATGCAGCTGGTGAATTCCAGATTGTGAGATCAAAGGCACTTTATCCTGCACCAAAACAAGTCAATGAAAAATGTTAGTGATATATTTTGATTGATAAAACTTTAGAAATAATGTTTTCTTATTGAAAACACTCTAAAATTAAAAATAGCACAAATTGAGATTACTATCATCATTGTATAAACAATGCATAGAAAAATAAGAAGTACAAACATAATATCTAAACATAGTTGCACAACTTATCATATATTTAAATAATGTAATATATTATATAGAGGTATCAGGTCGAGTTGGTTCTATTTTAATTGTTTATAGCATTGGTTTTAGATCAAAATCTTAGAACTGCTCACCATTAGGTTGGTTTGAAATTCTAAGGTTTGTTTTTGAGAATCGATCATCTTTTCTTTAAAAAAATAGAATTCGAAAGCAATTGAATCTGAGACATCAGGTATGCTTCATAAGTTATCTATCGTTTCTACCAAAAAATATTAAGTATTAAATTAGTAAATAAATATTATACATATTCTTTTTATTAAATATAATTAAGAAAATTTTGATAATTAGATATTAGATATGTATCAAACCAAAAAGAATAAAAAATTAATTCTACCCCATAATTGATTCAGAATCAATTGGGTTGGTTTCAAAATATAATCTGATTAGTTTTAAGTCTAAAATCTGAAACTAATCCTAATCCTAATTGGGTTAGTTGGTTTTGACCTATAATCAATCCAATCACCCTAAATTATAAATTGTAATAAACTCATATGTTGTTAAACCTATTTATTGCTTTTACATGGTAATGCATTACTTATTTATTTTGCAAAGTGTATGTAGATTAATTTTCATGTAGCGATATCTGTCAGATATTGTAATCCAACTGTCTACATTTGCAATTCGATTTTAATAGTCAAGAACTAGAAAATAACAAATTCTTTACTCTCATACACATGCATGCATGCGTTTTCTTGTTTTGTACTCAAGAAATTTGTAAGGTTTCATAGTCTTCCAAGACATTTTTGTCACCTGTTTTTCTATTGTAGGTATATTGACTACTAGTAAATGTTGCCCTATGAAAAAATTATTTTTTTTTGACAAAAAATATTTTGGTGGTTCATTATTATTTTTAATTATAATGTGGTCTATCTTAACTGTTTTTCAAATTTTAGCTTCATGCCAATGAATTTGGCTTTCATCTTAAGCCTTAGCACTGCACATTATCATTTAGATTCCTTCCTTTACAACAATAATAAAATTACCTCTAAGAAGATGTCTTTAGCTTTAACTAAATATAGTAAATCACTAGAGAGGTTAGTGACCATATACAACCATAGTTTTTTAATTTTAAATTAATACTTAAAAAGATATCAATTTATCAAAGATACAAGATATGCTTAATTCATACTACTGTCAGAAACTAATCAAACAATTCTTATGGTAACTCTTATCTATTGTTCCTTCGGAATGAACAAGTTTCATGCCCTCTAGTGAAATAGTCAAATTGAAAGTTAAGATAAAAATAAACAAATAATACAACTTAATTACCCTAAAAAGGGAGCAATTGATTACCTTAGGGCAATTTACTGTTGTTGCTCCAGCCAAAATACGGTGCCACACTACATTTTCTTGGTATGATAATAATCTTCTTTGATTATCACCATTCTCCTCTTTATCATTCTGTACTGCTAGCTTGCATGGTAGCATAATATTTCCAACTTTTGTGGGAATGCATATTTTAGATATTGGTCGTTGTCCGATTGTAAGAAGTAAGGATATGAAGCCTAGTAGCATCAACTCTGAATGTTGCAATAAATATAAGGGTTAGAATACCATCCATACATGCATGTTAGTCTATCAGTATGACGAAAAAAATTAAGTTGTTGACTAAAGATAAAGGTTTTTTCCTTGAAGGTTAGATATGAAGGTGAAACACCCCAGGCATGAAGCCAAATATTTAATAGGGCATTAGGATTTTAGGCCATGACCATATGAGCTACATGGGTCTCCATACCACACTTGCTGCATTAAATCCTTCCATCCATCTTAGAATTGTAATCAACCTTTGTTTGTTAAAGAACTTAAAAACTTTTTTGATGACTTGGATCATATGTATGCAATGGCCATACAACATGTTTAAATTTTCAAAAAGAATAATTAAATATTTTACTATAAAATTTATAGTTTAGGATCATGGCTGTTCTAATGTATAGAAAAATATTTTCTGCTTATTTTTCCTATTGCATGCACTTCTCCTATTATATATTTGTTAATTTATTGCTATTAGAAATATGTTCTTTTGAGAAATGATTATCATTAGAAATATTATCAAGAATTACCAAAATTTATTAGTTTCTTCATTTATGTGAGTATCCCAATGCACGTCATGCCAACCATATTGGTGTAGGAAGGGTCCAATATATGTAGCCTTCCCTCAACATACTATAAGAATATTTTTATATTTCAAATTCTTGATTCTTATATCACAAGAGAGTAACCTTATCATTGCACCAAAGTGTGTCCTCTTCCATTATTAATTTTTATTTATCGAGTATGAAAATAGACTTAGGCATTCACCCTTCTCTTATAATGCATGCAGGGACTTGATTTTAACTTTATTTATCATGATACAATGCATGATACTTGTGGCCTTCCATCGAATTTAATAGTGTTTATATTGTTTATAAAATTTGATAATTATCTAAGTTTGAAGTTGCATTTTTCTTTTACTCTTCGTGAAAAAGACATGAAATATCTAAGAGGGCTATATTTTTCTGAAGACCAGAATATTTATTAAGTTGAGAATTGGAGATGCATGAATATGTTGATGCTATCATTTAGGCTTGTTTTCATGCCAGGGGAATTTATAAAATGATTCTTGACGAAGTTAGGTTCCCATCTACAAAGCCGTTCTATTATGTTTTTAGAAAACTATATTGCATTAACTCGCATGCCTATAGGTTAACCAAGCATTGACACATCGAAAATAGATTTAGAAATATCGAAAACATGTTTTGACTATAACTCAAAGCATAACTAAAAAAAATCTATATAGTAACATTCAAATCAATAGTCTCTTCCCCTTGAGGATATGAGGAGTAAAGCTCTTGATACTTATTTGGATTCAAAACTGCAATAGTTGAGATTGGTTTTAGGCCATTTCTTTTTCTTCTTTCAATGATGAGACTTGGCAAGACAAGTGTAACATCAATACTCGTCAAGTCATCCATGCCTCTAAATATCATGTTTCAATGATGCTTGTTTTACCTGTATATTAAAACAAAACGTGTATATCTGGACATAAAAACAAGATGTAATTGCATAGTAGTGTACTAAATGCGAGGGAATCACCGGCTTTAATTTTCTCCAATGCTTCATTCATAGCCTTCCTGTGACGCGATCGAAACCACTGCCATAGCACAAATAAAAATAACTTAGCAGCACCGAAAAGAAATTAGGCTTAATTGATGTTCAGTCCTTTAGTAGATAGGACTTTAATGTTTAGCCCCTGATGATCAGTCATTTACTACTTGATTCACAATATCAATTTTTTTTTTTATAAAAATTTTTGATCTTTCTCATTGCACAATAATTGTATGTGTAAACTATGTTTATTGCGTGCAGAAAGAAGATAATTATGTGTAATGCGAAGATAATTGTTGGTGATAAGAAATAATTACATGTAATGAGAAGACAACTGTGCGCATTGAGAAAATAGTATATATATATATACAGTCATGTTTTATTGTACACAATGAGAAAGGTTGAAGTTAAAAGAATGTTGATTTGATGGATCTAATATTATACAGCCAGTCTACAGAGGATAAACATTAAAGTCGAATCCTCTGCATGCGTCTCTTCCAAATGTGTGAACAAAACTAACCATCATCTACCTCTCCAAGTTTGTGGATCCCATGCTCAATAACCACTGAGATGATCACCATAACCGCGCACACGAGCGCTACCGCCCATGTTGGTGTCTGCGTTAACGGACGGTCCGCCGGGTTGCCGGAAGCCATGCCGGGAAGTTGTCAAGAGCTCCTCTGCTCTGCTCTGCTCTCCTGCAACGTTGATCAACTCTGCTCCTCTGCTAACGTGGGCTATAAGAACAGTAGAAACGATGCATGCCATCGGCCATTTCTAGACGGCCTGGGGCCGGCCGTCTCAACTCGTGGACACTTTTCCTTTACCATAATAATATTGGGCCGGCCATTAAGCTCCAAGTGGAGGACGGAAACTCGGAGAGAAGCTGCTCGCATTAAAGATCTGGAAGCAAAAGCAGGCGACAGGCGTAGAGAGAGTTTGATAGGGACTGCGTCGTTAAACGGTGACTTCAAATTGAGCTCTTAGCTCCTTGACCGTTGTCTGTTGCTCTTGTTTTGGTTAGGCTGGGTGTTGCTTTGGAGGGATATGAAGGTTTGTTACTTGGGTAGACAGTGCAAGGATGGTTATTTTTGGACCTGCCCGTCTCTAGCCGGATCCTTTCTATCAATCATTTTTAAGACTCATGGCTGATGTTTGAACTGTATACAACTTTGAATAATTGCGAAGTAAGATGTAAGTGGCAGGCACAGGATGGGGGATGATTGATTGACAATTGTTGGGATGCAAAAACCTTTTGTATAAACTTGCTAGGATATGAACAATTCCTCTGAGTAATCCTAAGGGTTTTCTAAATAATGCAGTATATATATATATATATATATATATATATTTGACTTTTAAAAAAATATTGCTATTATTTTAATCCTTCGATGATATATTTAGTTTGGTTATTGAATAAGCGATGGGTGATCAAGTCGAGTAATATGAAAGGAAACTACGTAACTTATCTAATTTAACCTTGGAGTGCCCCTGCTTTACTAATTACGGGCTTCTCTACGATAGCTTATAATACTGAATACAAGTTAAATTTTTCAAATAATAATAGCTTTTATCGTTGAAATCTTTGGTTGATTCGGCCCATGACCCATGTAAATGAGGATATTACAATAGACTATATAATTGTAATTAGATTTGATTAAACTTAGATTTAGATTTAAACCTTTAGCTTACGTTTTGAAATGTTTTGAACATGATTAGGCCTAATTGTGTGCCCATGCTGGTCATGGCAACTTAAGCACCCAAGTTTAAAGCTATGCACGTAGAGATAAGGATAATTTTTTCCTTCTCTATTAATTCAAAATTTAATTTATTTCAATTAAATTTTAATTTGAATCATCAGATAAATTGGATAACAATAAGAGTTTATTTCGAACTCTGTTTATCTTGAACTCTTGGCCTTTTCCCTCGTGTTAACTCTTCCCTCTTAATGAGTTGTTGTCTAATAAAAAAAATGTACTTAGCATTCTGAAGATCTTATGTAAAAGCATCAAGAGGCCTTCTCTATTTAATTTTGTACTATTTTAAAAATATTAAATAATATTTTTAGAAAAGTATGTAAGAACTTACATTAACGATTAACTTTTTAGGTGACATTTTGAGTTATTTTGCTTGAGAAATAAGAATTTATAGGCCATCGTTAGAGGAGCAAGAAACACAATCTAATTAATGGCTGCACCTGGGTAATTCTATTTGGCCCGCGGATTTTGTTGAGGAGCCTTCCCATTTTACTTTTTTTTTTTTTACTTAAGAGCCCTCCTATTTTACTCAGTAGCCCCCCTAATTTTATAAAATACATAAACTACCCCTTCTTCCTCTCGCCCCCAAAAATTGCTATTTGGCCCCCCGTTCCCCCTGTCCGATCGTTCCCTTGCTCGCGCTCACCTCGCTCGCTCACGGTGCTCCCCGGCGGCGACTTCCCCGACAGCGGAACATCCTCTCCGGCACGTAAGGTAAGCTCTCCCTCCCTCCCTCCTTCCCTCCCTTCCCCCTCCTTTCCTCCTCATTTCCTCACTCGATCTGCCTTCTTCAAGTTGTTTTTTTTAGCCAAGATCCCTCCCTCCCCGGCGTCCGTATGTGTCCGACGGCTCCGCTCCCTCTCCGCCACATCTCTCCCTTCGTCCTCCCACAGCGTCTGTCATCCCAGCTGGACTGAACAAAGTAATTAAATTATAAAATATAATTATAATAAAGTATATTATAATAATAATTATAATAATCAAGTATATTATAAAGTATATTATAATTTATAATATATTATAAAGTATATTATAATTATAATCAAGTATATTATAAAGTATATTATAATATATTTTAATAAAATATATTTTTTTGATATATTTTTATTTTACTGATGAATATTACAATGTTTCAGATATGGATGCTGGCCCCTCACGAGTTAGACCCACAGCGTCTGCCAGGAGACGTAGAACCCAGGCGCCTGAGGTTATTGAGGTTCCTGAGGTTCCTAAGGATCTTGTTGCACCATCGCCCCCAGATGAGACAGCAGATAAGGACATCCCAGCTATGGATGTTGATGATGATGAGGCGGATGGTTCTTGTCCAGGCGGTCCTGAGGATGACTCTGTCCTTAGAAGTTTTAGGACCCATATTGCAGCCTCCATCTGGAGGCAACATATATTTGTTCATTGTTCTATCGTATTTTATTTAATGTATTATTTCGATGCTGTTATGTGTTATTCATGTTATCCATTTATATTTCACAAGAACAGACTCCATTGAAGTGCATGAGCCATGCTGCCAAAGTAGGTGAGTGGCAGTGGTGGGCATCAGGGCAATCGAATAGGAGATTCAGATATATAGTTTAGCAGTCGGGTCTTCTAAAGCTAGTGCATTGCTCTTATCGGTTCGCTGATAAGATTCTTGTCTCGAGCTTTGTAGAGAGATGGCAGTTCGAGACGAACACCTTCCATCTTCCCTTTGGCGAAATGACAATCACGTTGGATGATGTTGCCGCCATATTAGGGATTAGTGTCATGGGTGCCTCAGTGTCCTTGTCTACATATAGGATGAGTATCGGGATGCTGAGGACCTACTAGTGCAGCTATTGGATGTATCACGGGATGACGCGCGTCAGGGGTTCTATCTGTCCGCGGTCAGTCTGTGAGGTTATAGTGGCTGAAGAGTCATTTCCATAATGTATCAGATAGAGATAGCCGCCGTAGGATAGACTGTGCAGCGAGCGTATTTGCTTTTTTTGTTAGGGTGTATACTTTTTGTCGATAAGAGCGGGACGGGGGTGCCTATAGCTTATCTTGCTATGCTTCGGCATTTGGATAGAGTGAGCACATATGCCTGGGGTGCGGGTGCCTTAGCTCATTTATATCGGCAGTTGGGGATTGCGTCTAGGGCATCCGTTAGACAGATCAGTGGATATATGACGCTTTTCCATGTATAGATTTATGAGCATTTTCCCTTTCTCACTCCTCACCCAGCCCTAGACTATACTGATGCTAGGCCTCGCGTACACCGATGGACCCCCAGCACTCCACCCCGTTCTACGATGGACCATTTGGTGATTCTACGCGAGTCATTGGACGCACTGAGGGCAGATGAGGTATGTACCATAGGACCATGCACTTGTGTATTTATATAATTTGTTATACATTATCAAACTTATTACAATTTAATATATTGCATGTAGTTTGGGATCCCCATCGTCTTATTCAGGATGATCGTCCATTCCTTGATATTGCATTCTTCAGTGGATGCCTGAAGTGCATGGATGTCGTAGAACCCTATCATCCTAAAAGGGTTTTATGATAGTTCGGCAGGAAACAGACGATCCTCCGTGCGCCACTGGCCCTTGAGCGAGCTAGCAGAGGATCGACAGCAGCTTTGTACCGCATCTGGTATGTTTTTTATGAGCATTTATGGGAGAGGTGGGATGATCACCTGCTGAGCTCAGCGAGCAGGAGCCATCCGGTGACCCAACCCTCAGATTGCGTACCTGAATTTTTGGAGTGGTATTCTCAAATCACGCATCTGGCTGTTCACCCTCCGGAGAGCCGATCCAATATCTACTCCCGATCACGTCTCGATGATACTGATGCTGACGTGCAAGGCCGGCGTATGCAGATGCGCTTGTCCTTTACACTAGCATACTTCATATGGATCGGGAGGAGGTTGCTGCATCACAGGGGACACACATGTACGATGTCATATCGCAGATTGCACATGTATTACAGGGTCAGTATATCTCTATGGCTCAGCCTGTTCAGCCTGATGTTCCTGACGCTAGTCATGCATCGCCACAGCAGTACAGGTGTCGATGACGGCATGGTGGGGATCCCTGATGTACCTCATGTATTTTGTATCTGTTAGCACATAGTGCATCTTTTTGTAAAAGACATTGAAATTTGAATGAAATTTTACTTCCTTTCGGCTCAATTTGAATGAAATTTTTTTGAATTAATATAAATATGTCAAACATTATATAAAATTGATTAATGTAGGCAAAAGGACGTCTACAACTCAATAGTCTCGCTAATAATAACATCCGATGAGATCGTTTGTCTGAATTGGTGAATCCTAGATTCATATGAAGAAGCCCATCTGGAAGCACATGGTAAATGATGTTTTTGCCAATTGCTTGCTATTGGGGGAACGGGATGACCCGGTAACAGAAACACCTGCAAAATATATAAATTAGTAACCATAATGAATTATTAGTTATTTAAGCATGATTAAGAGTTGTTTAATTAATACCTCCACAAAATGATTGCCATTAACGAATACCACTGCAATATCTTTGCGGAAAAAAGGAGGAAGAGGCACCGATCGTAGAGGTAGGAATGTAAGACATTGTTGCAAGGAGAGGTGGTATAGGATAATGTTATAGCGGGACGCTATAACGTGCCCCATATCCGACATAGTCATCCACCGATCAAAAGGTGGAGCATTATTAAAATATGATAATGCATGCTCAATCTCCTCAAACCTCCCTTTGACAGCAAATATAGCGCGATAGTGCTCTGAATGACATTGCAAGTCATGTAATAAATCCTTCCTAATACGAAGCCAATCCTCCTCTCCAAATCCTAGCAAGTCAGCTATTACTCTAAATCCACAGTTGCCGTTAGCTTTAACATCCTTGATATATTGGATGAACGGCCTCAACCCATATGGAATTTGATCAATATAGATTGTTGGCTTATTATATGACCGGGGTCGCTGACGAGAAACCTGCAAACCATTAACGAATGAATTAGATGGTAAACATTCGCTTTGTAATAATAAATGGCACGGGGTTCGAAAGTTGCCAGCATGTGTCGGCACGTACCAGAATGCATCCGGCACAGGGTCCAAAAGTTACCGACATGTGCCGGCATGTACCGGCATGCATTCAGCACATACCGGCATGGGGTCCAAAAGTTGCCGGCATGTGTCGGCACGTACTGGTACGCGATCAGCATAGGGTCCGGAAGTTGCCAGCATATGCCGGCACGTATCGGCACGCGTCCGGCACATACCGGCATGGGGTCCAAAAATTGCCAGCATGTGCCGGCACGTACCGGCATGCGACCGGCACAGGGTTCGAAGTTGCCAGCATATGCTGGCACGTATCGGCACGTGTCCGTCACGGGGTCCGGAAGTTGCCGGCATGTGCTGGCAAGTACTGGTACGCGTCCGGCACATACCGGCATGGTCCCTTAGTGAAAGAAATGCTTCGTACCTTCTTTCTTGGCTGCCTTTTTGGCCCTTGTGTCATTGGTGGAGTGCCTATACCAGGTGAATAACTATCTTGTCCTGAAAGAATCAACTCAAAGGAAGAAGGATCACGGCGGGTAGATGTATCAACCTTCAATGAAGCACGACCGCGACCAAGTGAACAAGTGATCCTTTTGGCAGGTTCTTCAAGAGAAGTACGTTCTGGGCTAGCAATCTCTCTCAATTTTCTTAACATCTACAATTGCGAAGACCCATCTAACTGTTTGAATTTCCGAGCAATTATATCCAACTCTGGTTCACAGCTCAGTTGAATACTTTGCACATTTGAAGCCGGCATCATATCAAGTTTTCTCCAATGAGGATCTATGCAATCCAAGGGAATTGGCCGACCTTCCATCCTAAACCGCGCAATCTCGTGGCCGCATGGCAAACCATGTGTGCGCCGAATAGCACACCCACAAACTGAAGCATCAATACCAACTGAATTGGCTCGGTTCGCTTGAGCGAGGATCTGATTTAATGCACTTATAGAAATGAAACCTCACAGTTCTTTGAATTCAGCATGCTTGAAGTTGTGTTGCACGACCGTCAAACTCTTCTCAAATGAGGCTTTAATGTCACTATGCTGCAACTCAATCAAACTATGTATTTTTGTCCAAGATGATTCGAAATTCCCTTGGCTTGATCCAAGCTATCTTTTCAGCTTTACATGTGCACTTTTAGCCCTAAAAAAGTAAATAAAATTTAATAATAGGGAGATAACAATTGCGTAATTAAATTATAAAAGAAATTTATCAATTTCTTGTGATACCTATTAGTTGTCAAATTCCCGTAGTGCCTACATGCGTCCGTCCATGCTGCAACAAATCTTTCCTTGTACTTGCTCAGCTAAGTTTCTGACACATACCGTAAAGCATCTGGGTAGGTAGCAAACTCTCTCTGGAGTTTTGTCCAGTGATCATTATACTCATCTTCTGTAGTGGACAACACAAGTATATTCCAAGTCATTATAAACTTATCCCATTTCTCCTTTGTTTCAAATAACCTTTTGCACTGGGCCAAAACATTCCTACTAATATGCCATCTACATAGCAAATGTGTTGCCGTAGAAAATACCCTCTGAATTGCATTCAATAGAGCCAAGTCTCTATCTGTGACTATCACCTCAGGCAGAGCATCATCGTCCATGACACTGTGCAATCTCTCTAATGCCCATGTATAGTTATCTTCTCGCTCAGAGTCCATATACACAAAAGCAATAGAAAATGTCCGGTCAGTTGATGTCACCCCGACAATCTCTAAGAGAGGAAGATGATATCTATTCGTCTTGTAAGTGCAATCCATTATCAACACACGAGGAAATGCACGTAACAAGTCTATACTGCCAGGGTGTGCCCAAAACAAGTCACGCACAGCATCAGACTTAATACAATTCCTATGCCACTCAATGTACTTACACTCAGATAATTTACCAAGAAGATGTTGCATCTGAGATCTCCCAGCAATCTCTGCAGCCTTGCACCTCTGCCGTACATTGTAGATTGTCTTCATTGTTGTAACATTGAGGGCACCCCTTTGCTTCAAAGTAGATAATATGTCCTTAGGCCGAACCAAACTCTTGGACATCTCCACTAGCATTGTAGTCTCCTGCTTAGATCATCATCCCGCATATGAGTGCCCCTCGAGATGCTTTGCAGCTGGATATTGTGTACACCGCACATGACCATTAACATCCAATCATCTGCAGTGTCCAATTTCTTCCCTCTTAAGGCAGAAGGACATCCACACTTCTTAGTGCCACTGGCCCTGGTCTTTGATTCCTTTTCCTTGATGTGTTTACTTTTGCAAGTACCGCTCCTCTCGTAAGAAAAAATAATTCTTGGTTTCTTAACATTGCTGCCCAAATCGGATTTTTTAATAATAACGACAAATCCATTCCTCTTTTCGACTTTCCGACACCAATTACATATTTCTTCTCTACTTTTGAATATCTATAAAATAAATAGTTTTATGTTAGTAAACAATTTTAAACATTGCTCAGTCAAATAATATGAAAATAAATACAATTAAATTTTACCTCGTAAGTTGTAAATTCATTTGTGTAATCCATCACACAATCAGAGCCAATCACGCTGCATTCAGTCGAAGCATCATCCTGCATGATCAAATAATAATTTTAAACCCTAATCATAATTAATCAAACAAAAAACGAAGAATAAACATTCTGTTCGGCCACTCAGGGCCAAACAGATTTCTTCTGTTCGGCCCTGTGTGGCCGAACAGAGCTTACCTGTTCGGCCACACAAGGCCGAACAATGCACGAACCAGGAAAAAAAAAATTTATCGACAGGGATATAAACTAACCTTTGCGACCGTAGCACCTTCATAAATTATTAATTGCTTATCCATTGCTTGATTTCAGATGGAAATCGCTTCAATCAACGATCCAATTGACGATCCGGAGTGAAGGAGGCGGGAGGAGGGGCAGGGGACTCTGGGGGCTGGTTTGGGGGGCTCTGGAGGGCTGTTTGGGGGGAGGGGAGGGGGGGCTGTTTAGTAAGGAGAGGTATTTTGGTCCTAAAACTTTAGGGGCAAATATACCATTATATTAATTTGGCATGGGGAGCTACTAAAGCAATAACAGCAGGAGAAATAGACGCTCTCGCTGCACCTCGATTCTAAAACACCGAGGGCACTACATATTCATAAGGAGGGCATGCCCGTTGCTTTGAAGGTGGCGTGCGTTTGAGGTTCAGCACACGTACGGCCATGAATGTCAAGTCCCATATACGAAAGGCATCCTGCGTTAAAAAAAATGCCTTTGTCATTGATGAAGTGTTTTGACTTTTATTTTTTAATTACGAGCGATCACACCAATTTAGGATAAGTCAAACCTAAAATATCAGAATATAAGATTTGTGAAAAAATAGACGGACATGGATCTCCAACTTTCAACTCCAAAAGTCAGAATGGTTGGCCACTCTGGCAGCAATCCGTCTGCCGCAGCATTGGCTTTCCTGAAAATATGCCGAATATGGATGCAGTGAACGCTCTACAGAAGAAATGAATATCATAGATCAAGGGGTTGGTAGGCATCTGATCGCAGTGATCCTAGCACAGCCAGCGAATCACTGTAATAGCATCCCCTTAATAATAAGACAACTAGCGCCAAGACTGTGAATGGCAGTAGAAATACCAGCTCAAGCGGCATACAGCTCCGCTAAAGGTACCGATGAGTCGATATGGCTGAAACCCCCAGCAGCCAGCATCGCACCATCGGACCCTCTAATCACAAAACCAGACCCAGCAACTCTACCACGAACACTCCCATCAAAGTTGATTTTGATAGACCCTGGAGGTGGGGGCTCCCAAGAAATGTAGATCGTACATTGGTGCGCTGCTGAGGCAGCATGAAAATCCCAGGAGCCAGGGCTATCAGTATCAAGAATAGTCCAACAGGAAGTGTACTCGGCTGATAAAGAGAAGGCTGTCCTGATAACCCTATGTGATGGGGCAGATTCATCAGTAAACACAAGCTGGTTCCGGGATAACCATACTCCTTGGATGTATATTCTAGAATTTTAAAAAGAAATCTAATGTTTATATATGTAGACATACACATGATATCTAATTATTTGTAAGTAGCATGGACAATTATCTATCTGCAGAAAAAATCTAATATATATTGAAAGCAGCTTAGTTGTGTTAATATAATCAATGTCCTTGGTCAAAGTCACGAATACAATATTTCATAACAAGAAAGTAAACATATCTGAGAATTCAAAAGATGAAAAAACAAAGATAAGATACAAATTAGAAAAATATCAAATTAAGTAACATGAAAAAACATTCGTGATTCACTGTTTAGATATTTATATACTTTTTTAGGTAATAATAAGGATGGAAGATAAGAAACAAACATTCTAATGTGGCCATTGTTACGGTCTAAGATCTCAACCAAAAAAAAAAAAAAAAAAAGGCTAGTCAACAAGTTATTCTCTTAACTCCCAAATCTTGTATACATATAAATACTTAGGATTTCTTTAGTATGTAACTTGCAAGACTAAACACTAACCAGCGTAAGATTTTATATACTCCTTCTATTTAAGCTTTGGCATCTTCATTAAACTAATGGTTCATATCTAAATCTATATTCAAATCTAGTTGAATCCAACCACAAACACATAATGTTCATTTGCATTATCCCTTGATTCATATGAACTATACTATGAATTTGCTCTAATACCATTTATTATAACCCAATATCTCATCCAAAAGGGAGAGGCCTTATACATATGGTCAAATTTGACTCTAGTGAAATAGATTACATAGATGATTAGGATAACCTTGTGCGGAGGCTGAGCTTGTTAAAACTAAAAATATATAGAGATAACTTATTCACAACTTATTATATAGACTACATTATAGAGCTAACATACTCAACTCAGCTCATCTAAGCCTTTTCCTAATTACATGGGGTCGGTTACTGTTTTAAGGGTTTTGATGGGATTTTACGCTGGCTATCAGCTACCTAATATAACCCTCTCCTTTATCCGAGCTTGGAATCTCCCTTGGTAGAGTTTGAGAGCTAACATCTACATTTTTATTAAATTTTCCTTTTTAAAATTGAAGATATTATTAATTTGAAAAAAAAAAGTTAAGAGAAAACAGTGGCATATTCCTTTTCGGTTGAGAAAAGGCCAGCAATTAAATACCATCCTGATTAAAGAAGAGTATCTTGTGAATCAAGGGAGATATGAAACACATTTTCTTTTTGCACTAACAAATTATTGGAAGTAGTCTATCACCAATCATAAACCAAGTTGCCTGATCTTTGCCCCACCAAGATTCCTCTTCAATAATTATCTTTGTTGGTATTCTACCACCTATCACAAACCAAGTTGCCTGATCTTTGCCCCCACCAAGATTCCTCTTCAATAATTATCTTTTAGCTGCACTCTGAACAAGACTCCATTCTAGTGGTATCTCCGCACTCTCTTTGCTCCATCTTCTCATTTGGACTGTTATTATTCTAGTTTACCAATATACTAAACCCTTTATTATGGCAAGAAGGTGACGGATTCCAACATCACAAAAACAAGGTATCAGAATTTCGTTAACTGGAGTTAGTTGTCACTCGAAAATGGATTACAGTGGCTGTCATGGAAATCTGTTATCAAATGGACAATGCATGCTCACACAAGTGCCCAGCCTTCCTGAAGCTAACTCCACCTCATTGCATGCCATGGGATAGGTTGGATCCATGATGGATCCTGAATGAACAAAACGCCACCTCAATTACTCCTTATTTTGTTCAAATTGATGTCCGACATTTCAGAAGGCTGGACTTTAACATTTAGCCTTTGTTGATCAGCCATGTAACATCAAGTCCATTACATCAATTTTTTTTTTTTTAAATTCCAATTCTTCCCACTATGTATAGTGTCGATTGAACTTTAATATTTAGCTCATGTAGACTAGTCATTTAATGTCTAAACCATAATATCATTTTTTTTTAATTTTCAGTCTTTGTTAATGTGCAATAACTGTGTGGACTCTTATGTTTTTGTATGTAATAATTAAAAAGATAATTGTGTGTAGTAAGAAGATAGCTATGTATGTATAAGTAGTTATTAATTTATAGTCTTGCTGGGCAATGTGAGAAGGACTAGAAATTAAAAAGGATTAGTGATAAACTACATGTTACATGATTGGTAAATGGGGGTTAAACGTTGAAGTTGTGACTACTAAAATGCTAGTCTTCATATAAACCATTTAAATTCTCGTTTCCCTCTCGATCAAGGAAACGCTGAACAGCCCTTGTCAGTCGCTATTCATGGTTTCTCTTTCCCTTCAGATTTCTTGTCACATATCCTTCCAAATTCTCTATACATTGCTCGATTGGCTGGCCAGGCTGGAGTTCGCCTTTCCATCTAGATGTGACATGCCAAGATCACTTCTCCCTCAAAGCAGGTCAAGCAGATAATACCGAAGAAGTCATCATCTATCACGCTTCAGACCCAATAATAGTGACCCAGGAATGATAATCCACCTCATGCAAGGCCCCCTCTTCATCTTCCGGGTCCTCAAAGGAAGGCGCTACCAAAAGACTGCTCGTTGGGCCGCATGACGGCTAGAGAAGTATCATCAACGATTGGACGAGCTTAGCCGCAGGATTACCAACCCCCAAGGGACGGACTACGATCATCACCCCTTGCTTTCTCATCGTATCATGAAGAACTGGTCCCACCCTGGTTTCGTCTACCCCAATTGGACTCGTACGATGGCACGACGGACCCCCTGGATCATTTGGAGAGCTATAAGGTCTTCATGCAAGTCCAGGGGACGACAGACTCTCTTCTCTGTGTCGCCTTCCCGGCCACGCTCCGAAAGGCGACGCATGCGTGGTACTCCCGTTTACCACCTCGCAGTATCAAATCTTTCCGACAACTCGAGCGATCTTTCCTGGTCCACTTTGATGCATGCCGGAAGATCCCTCAGGTAGCTGACAGCCTGTTTGCCGTCCAGCAAAAGAGCGGTGAAACCCTGAAGGACTTTGTGGCTCGGTTCAAGGAAGCTGCGTTGGAGGTATACAACCTGGAGGACTCCATAGCCACACTGGCTTTGAAGCGGGGACTCCGTCCTTCCAGGTTTGCCTATTCCTTGGACAAAAAACCTCCTCACTCTTATGCCGAATTGTTGAGCCGGGCGCAGCAGTACATTCGCGCCGATGAAGCCGACTCCTCCAGGAGGAAGGTTGACAAGGGTCCGATAAGAAACCGGCATCTTCGGAGCCTGCTGGGGCACGGTCTAGAAAACCCGAGCTGCCCCGTCGCGCAGATAACCGTCCCCAAGTGTTGGCTCCAAAAGAGCACTTCACTCCTCTCATCGCTCTGATATCCCACATTCTGCTAGAGATCGAGGACGATCCCTACCTTTGGTGTCCACCCCCCATGATACCGGGGGTTTCTCACAGCAAGGAACTCTACTGTCGATACTATAGAGATTATGGTCACGACATCGAAGACTGTCGCCTGTTGAAGAAGGCGATCAAAGAGCTCATTCAGCAAGGCCACCTAGGCAAGTTCGTCTGAAGAGGGAACCCTGCTGCCCCGGACCCATCGGCACCCCCCGCACCTCAGGCTGGAGTGGATAACGCCCCAACGAGAAGACGGTAGCCATGATCTCATGGGGGGCAGGTAGTAATTCTAAAAGATAGAGAGAGGAGGGAGAAGATTATGTAATTCCCTTCTCTAGAAGGGATTTAGACAGGGTAGTAAATGAGCATGATGATAGCATCGTCGTATCTATGATGATCGCAAAACACCATGTAAAACAAATTTTGGTTGACAGTAGAAGTTCGGTAGATGTGTTGAGCTACGATGCTTTTGTTAGAATGAATTTGCCTAGAAGCTCTCTTCGACCGTCACTACTCCCTTGATGGGTTTCACTGGAGACTCTGTCAGGGTTGAGGGGGAAGTCACCCTCCCTGTCACGGTTGGGACTCCGCTGCGTCAGAGCATGGTTCTTATGAATTTTCTTGTGGTACGGGTCCTACTAGCTTACAATGCTATCTTGGGGAGACCCGGTTTGAACATGCTGGATGCTGTTATCTCTACCAAGAGATTACTTGTAAAGTTCCTCACCCACGAAGGAGTCAGGGAGATGAGGGGGGAACGAAGCCCCTTACCGCTCTGTTACCACTTAGCCCCTAGTCCATAAGAGATGGTGTCGGCAACAAAGCCTGAACCGCCGACCCCCGAGACTTGAAAAGGAGGGGGGAGCCAACCGAACACCTCCTGACCTTCCCCTTGGGGGAAGACCCGACGAGAACCATCCAGGTCGGGGCACTGCTTCCAAAGGAGGCGGGCGATCAACTCTTGTTTTCCTGCGTGCCAACTCCGACGTCTTCGCATGGTCATCATCTGATATGCCTGGCATCCCTGAGGACGTAATCACCCACCGGCTCAACATTAAGCCAGGGTGCCAGCCAGTCCGACAGAAGAAAAGAAGCTTCGCTCCAGACCGACAGAAAGCTATTGACGAAGAGATCCGCAAGCTGGAGGCTGCCGGCCACATTCGGGAAGTCCACTACCCCGACTGGTTGGCCAACGTTGTGATGGTCCGCAAGGCTAATGAGAACTGAAGGATGTGCATAGACTTCACCGACCTCAACAAGGCGTGCCCCAAGGACAGCTTTCCCTTGCCTCGGATCGATCAGCTCGTGGATGCTGCCTCGGGTCACGAAACCCTTAGCTTCATGGATGCCTTTTCCAAATATAATCAGATTAAGATGGACCCCGCGGATGAGGAACCTGTTTCGTTTGTGACCGAGAAGGGGATATACTGTTATAAGGTGATGTCATTCAGACTAAAGAATGCGGGAGCCACTTACCAGAGGTTAATGAATAAGATCTTTGAAGACCAGATCGGATGTAACATGGAGGTGTACGTGGACGACATGCTGACTAAAAGTATCCGCACAGTAGACCACATCGCTGACCTGGCGGAGACCTTCGGCAACCTCTGTCGCTATCAGATGAGGCTGAACCCCTGCAAGTGCGCCTTTGGGGTAATAGCGGGCAAGTTCTTGGGTTTTATGGTGACACGGCGTGGGATTGAGGTGAACCCTAATAAGATCCGAGCCATCCTAGACATGAGGTCTCCACCCAACAAGAAAGAAGTGCAACGTCTGACCGAAGGGTGGCGGCCTTGAGCCATTTTTGTCAAAGTCTGCAGAAAGGTGCATGTCATTCTTTAGGGAACTACGCAAAGTCAATGGTTTTGAATGGACGAGGGAGTGCTAGGAGGCTTTCGAGGGATTAAAAGAGTTTTTATCCACCCTGCCACTGTTGTCTAAACCAAGGGGGGAGGAAGAGCTCCTTCTCTACCTCGCCGCTTCTCCTGAAGCAGTCAGCTCCATGCTTGTTCGCATGGACACCGATGGGGCACAAAAGTCGGTGTACTACACCAGCAAAGTGCTCCATGATGCAGAGACCAGATACTCAAGAGTCAAAAAGATTATTTTTGCATTGATCGTCTCCGCCCAGCGCCTCAGGCCCTACTTTCAAGCTCACCCGATTATAGTGGTCATCGACCAACCGCTCAAGGCGATCCTTTTTTGTCCTGATACTTCTGGCTGGTTGGCAAAGTGGCGCTCAAACTGGGAGAGTTTGACCTATCATTCTGACCCAGATCAGCTATGAAGTCTCAAGTCTTAGCAGATTTCCTGGTCAAGTGTACCTGGGCAAAAGAGCAACCGAAAGAATCCCATGCAAACTCCTCGGGCGTCGAAACCGAGGAGAGAGGGAATGATTGGATCCTCCACATAAACGAAGCATCAAACTCTCAAGGAAGCGGGGCGGGCCTCATTCTAGCAAGCCCAGACAGAGTGGTGACCGAGTACGCCCTCCGTTTTCTTTTCTTAGCCACCAACAACCAAGCCGAATATGAAGCCCTACTGTCAGGGATAAGATTGGCTCAGAAGCTCGGGGTGAAATGCCTTAGAGCCTTCACCAATTCTCAGCTGGTTTCCGACCAAATCAAGGGGGAGTATGAAGCGCGGGATCCTACTATGTCCCGTTACTTAAGAATGGTGCAGTCACAAACTTCTTCCTTTACCCACTTCAACGTCAGCTACATTCCTCGGAGGGAGAACGCCAGAGCTGATACTCTATCCCGGTTAGCCACTTTGGTTAGTGAAACCTTGGGAAGAACCTACGTAGAGCATCTGGAAACCCAAAGCATCGATGAAGCTGAAGAGTCCATGCCAATCCGCTAAGATCCTTCCTGGATGGACGTTTACATCCAATACTTCACCTCTGGTACCCTCCCAACCAACCGAGCTGAAGTCAAGCTATTCAAGCGGTGAGTGCACAAGTTCCTTATGTTCGAAGAACAACTGTACCGAAGGTCTTTCTCTCATCCCCTCCTCAGGTGCATTGGTCCCACAGACTCTGACTACATCCTCCATGAAATCCATGAAGGTATTTACGGAAACCACTTGGGGGGCAGAGCACTGTCACACAAGGCCCTACGCCAAGGCTACTACTGGCCCACCATGTGGGAGGACGCAGCCGAGCTGGTTCGGAAATGCGATAGCTGTCAGTGGCATTCTAACATCCAGTGGCTGCCGACCTCCCAACTGAGCCCCCTGTCAGCTCCATGGCCATTCGCCCAATGGGGAATGGATATTCTAGGACCATTCCCTCTAGCTTCTGGTTAGCGGAAGTTTTTGCTCGTAGCTATCGACCACTTCACCAAGTGGGTGGAGGCCGAAGCACTGGCCAAGATCACTAAAGCCAAGGTGAGGAACTTCTTTTGGAAGTCCATTATTTGTCGGTTTGGACTACCCCACACGCTTTTTACCGACAACAGGCGCCAGTTTGACAATGCTCCTTTCAAAGAGTTCTATGCTGAGCTGGGAATATATCAAAGGTTCACCTCTGTCAGTCACCCCCAGACAAACGGAGCAGCAGAAGTCACAAATCAGATGATCCTTCAAGGGCTTAGGACACGTCTGGATGACTTCAAGGGAAGGTGGGTAGAGGAGCTCCCAAACGTGCTGTGGGCATACCACACGATGCTCCGAACCCCCACTGAAGAAACTCCTTTTAGCCTTGTGTTTGGATCTGAAGCAGTCATTCCAATGGAGATTGGCATCCCCAGTCCCCAGACACAATCGTATAATGAGGAGAACAACCCCAATCAGTTGAGAGCCAGCCTTGACCTTGTCGACGAACTCCATGATCAAGCGAGACTCAGGATGGCCGCCTATCGACAGAGAGTCGTAAAATATTACAATGCTCGAGTTCGTCCCAGGACGTTTCTCCCTGGCGACCTGGTCCTCAAACGAGCCGAAGTCTCCAAACCTACGGAAGGGAAAAAACTGTCTCCCAACTGGGAAGGGCCCTACCGGGTCACCGATGTACTTCATCGTGGAGCATACAGGATCGAAGGGCTAGATGGGAAGCCTCTCTCTCGCACTTGGAATGCGGATAACCTACGTCGGTATTATCAGTAGTTTGCTAATATCTTTACATTAAACATGTCTGCTAGAATACTATTCATTTTCTTACTGACGGAAATGCCTGAGCAATCTCACCTCACTTGAAGCCCGACTCTGTGTCGGCATCTGAAGCCCGACTCCACGTCGGCACCTGGAGCCCAACTCTGCATCGGCACCTAGAGCTTGACTCCGCATCGGCACATGGAGCTCGACTCCGTGTTGGCACCCTCTGCATTGGTACTTGAAGCTCGACTCCGTGTCGGCACCCGAAGCCCGACTCCGCATCGGCAACCGAAGCCCGACTACGCATCGGCACCTGATCCGCATCGGCACCTGAAGCCCAACTCCACATTGGCACCTAGAGCCCAACTCCGCGTCGGTCCCTGAAGCCCGACTCTGCGTCGGCACCTGGAGCCCGACTCTACAACGGCACCTGGAACCCGACTCTGCATCAGCACCTGGAGCGTGACTCTGCATCGACACCCGAAGCCCGACTCCTCATCGGCACCCAAGCCCGACACTTAGCCCGACTCCACGTCGACACCTGAAGTCCGACTCTGCATCGGCATCTGGAGCCCGACTCCGCGTCGGCACCTGGAGCCCGACTCCGTGCCGGCACCTGGAGCCCGACTCCGCGTTGGCACCTGAAGGCCAACTCCATGTCGGCGCTTGAAGCCCGACTCCACGTCAGCACCCAAAGCCCGACTCCGCGTCGGCATCCGAAGCCCGACTCCATGTTGGCACCCGAAGCTCGACTTCGTGTCAGCACCTAAAGCCTGACTCTATGTCGGCATCTGAAGCCCGACTTTGTGTCGGCACTGCAAGCCCTACCCAACATCGGCACACAGGTTCAACTCCGCGTCGGTACTTGTAGCCCGACTCTGCGTCGGCACTAGCCCGACTCCACGTCGGCACTCATTTGACTCTGCATTGGCACATAGGTTTGACTCCGCATCGGTACCCAAACCGACCCCATATCAGCTCTCTACCTGAAATACGGATGCTTTATAGCCTGGTGTCTATCCCTAAACCAATGTTATGTCGGAATTTCTACTCCCTTAGCACCACTGGCTCTTGCATCGTCCTACGATGTATGGTCGGGTCTTCTACTTAAGTCATTGGTACTCGGTAAACCCAAGACATTAGCTATACTTGTTTGTGGCTTCGGCCTCGGCTAATCTCCAGAATCGGTTCGCATCAACCTATTCGCTAGAAAACTTGACTACGGTGCAAGTCAAATAAGCACTATGTATCAAAAAGCTTCTTCATTAATAGCAAATGAGTTTACAAAATTGCTGACTCAAGCCAGTCTTACAATGAAGTAAAAAGAAAAATTTAAGGTTCAGTGTGAGCTAGGTCATCATCCTCAGGAAATTCATCTGGCTCCAGCTCTTCAATTCCTTTGAAGCCGTAAAGTCTTCGTACCTTCTCTTTACAATCTTGGAAGGCGCCGTCATATGTGAATGCAGTAGTCTCGGCTAGCTCCTTGTCAAAGGCCTCAGACTTCCTAAAGCTTTCCATGGCCTCGGCGGCCTTCTTCTCAGCCTCGGTCACTGCCGCCCTCAGATTGGCAATCTCGGCGTCGGATTGGAGAGCAATTTCCTCCACATTCTCGGCTCTTTCCTCGGCCACTCTTTATTTCAATGATGGTGGAGTGCAGTCGGTTCTTCAACAAATATATCTCCGACTTCACCGTCTTTAGTTTCTCCTCAACTGTCCTTTGTTTTTCTTCTACCACCTGGGCATTGTCAAGCTCATGGTCGGCCCGACGCTGAGCCACCTCAAGCGCCTCTTCTTCCTTTTCAGCCCAAGCCAAGTTTCTAACTCGAGCAGCTTCGGCTTCGGCTTCAGCCCTTTGCACTCGAGCAGCCTCCGCCTGGGTGTCCTCTAGAGCTGCCTCAGCCCTTTCTGCTCTGGCCCGTGACTGATCAAGGGTGGCCTCGGCCTGGGACAAGAGGCCCTTCATGGTAGTCAAAGAATTTAGCGCCTGCCCAAAACATACCCAGGTTAGATGAAGCAAAGTTCCAAAGGGCTGGTAGTGGAAAAGTACTTACCCAGAGGTGTGCCACAGATGCCTCATGGAAAAAAGTAGAGGTCCTCTATTTCTAGAGAAACCTCTCGAGCTCAGGCACAGAGGCTTGAGCCATCGTCCGCTCGGCCCAGCGGCTATGGTGCGACAAAATTGACTAAAAAGAAGCATCAACTTCGTTTTCCTCTGCGGACCCGGTGGCAGCTGGCTCAGGTTCAGCTGCCGGCTGTGCTTCTGGCGCCTTGGCCTGTGGAGGTTCGTCGGCCTCTGCCCCTTTGATGGATGGGGCGGCCTCAGGGATTGATCCCGTGACCAAGTCAGTCGGCTCCACCTTGGGAGTGATAGGCAGTGGTGACGGTACCTTGGTCCTCGACTCCGGAGGAGTGCTGGACAAGTCGATGGGAGAGGGGGGCGGCGCTGGTGAAGGTGAACGAGGCCATTTCTTTTCCTCGTCTCCCTTTCTTTCAGAGGCCTCTCCAGCCTCGGTTCTCTTGGCGACCTTGATGGTGGCCCTCTTCTTGGTAGGGGCCCCATCCACTTTGGCCTTTCTTTTCTTTGTGGCGGCCTGTCTTATCGCTTGAAGCGATGGCGCCATGCCTGTAGAACAAAGGATATATATAAAAAAAGAGAGGAGTTAAAAAGGATGAAAAATTACTGCTCACCATCGCCAGGAATAAGGCCTGCTAGTCGAAGGTTCTCCTCGGCTAGCAGCCAGTTGCATCGAGCGACGTTGGCAGTAATCAACTGTCCGAACGCCTCTTGATCTCTTGGAAGAATTGAGGGGTCCTTGTTGGCCTCAGTGTCGGGGATTCCCCACTCGATCTTCACTCCCTCAATCTGGGCAAAGAAAAACCTATTCTTCCATCCCTTGACTGAAGTAGGAAGATGTAACCTAAGGGTTCTAGTGGGCCTAGGGGCAAAGGACCACCACCCCGATAGTTTCCTAAGGGTATAGAAGCAACGGAAAAGGGAAATCCTAGCCTCTATCCCATGAATGTGGCATAACACAAGGAAACCCACAAGGGTCCAAATGGAATTTGGAACCAATTGTGCCAAAGCCAAGGAGTACCTATCTAAAATGTTAAGTATAAAAGGGTGAATAGGAATGCGAAGGCCAGCCTTAAAATAATATTCGTAAAGGGCGACCCGGCCGGGGTAAGAGGAGGTTACCCTATCCTCAGGAAGGGGCCGATAGAGACGAAGATCGGTAGGGATTTGATATCGGGCCCTGAGATTGAAAATATCCTGGGCGGTCATAACAGAAGCAGTCCACTCGGGAGACTACCTCGCGAGGGAAGAGGGACCGGCGACAGCCGGACGACGCCGGACAAAAGCCCGTCTAACGGCCGAGCAACCTTCGGTAGAAGATTGCCCGACGGCTCGCCGCTGCTCCTCAGGGTCTCCCCCCGCAGAGGTGGACCAGCTAGGCACAGGAGAAGACGAGGGTTGAGGAAGGTTAGGGGAATAACCCTCGGAATCAGAAATTGAGCATGAAAGGGACGAAGAGGCCATGGGAGCAGAACTAACCTGAAGGATTTGAGGACGGAGAATCAGAGGCGAAGAGCTCAGGAGATGGAAGATGAATAGGCTCGAGCAAAATCGGGATGGGGAAGAAGACGAAAGCAGCGAAGACGGCTCGGGCCAAGAACACTCTCCTTTTATAGACTTGTCTTTTCAAAATTGTCCCTCCAAGCTTGCTCCGGCTACGTGCTCGCTTGCCATTAGGGATGGCTACGGCAACCATCCGGACCGCAGAGCACGAAGGGCACCGCCAATGATGGGATGGTGGTGACCTCACCACAATGATGTGCCTACCTTTTTATAGCCCAGCACTCGAGGGAAATCCTCCCCGATCTCAGCGACCAAGGCGGGCGAGATGATGGCGTTGTAGTGTCCGATGCATCATTAAAGGAAGAATGGCTCTTGATGCGTGGCGCCTGAAGATTAGCCATCGAGTGATAAAACACCCCCTTTAAATGGTAGGTTCATGCTCACCCATCTTGGGCGTGAAGGGGCATCTGATGTGGCTAATCAGACAATCAGTGGTATGGTAACGGCCCGCACGATTTTTTGAACAAAATGATTTTGGCTAGCTTCGAGCTCAGATTCGGCTCGACCTCGGCTTCGACCTCGCTTCGGCCTCGGATTCGGCTCGGCCTCGGCTCTGGCCTTGCCTCAGCCTCATATTCGGCTCGGCCTCGGATTCGGCTCGGCCTCGGCCTTAGCCTCGAATTCGGCTTGGCCTCGGCTTCTGCCTCGGACCTTGCCTCGGCGTTGGCCTCAGCTTCAGCCTCGAGTCCCGCTTCGGCCTCGAGTCCCACTTTGGCCTCAGCCTCGGGTCCCGGTTTGGCCTGGCTTCGAGTCCCGCTTTGGCCTCGGCCTCGAGTCCCACCTCAGCCACGGCCTCGGCCTTGGGCCCCGCTTCGGCCTCGGCCTCAATCTTGGCATGCTCTCTACTCTCGTAGAATCAACTCCGAACATCTGGTGCAATGACTTAAAACACAAACTACAGCACGGCTTGCCCACCTGTTATGACCAGAATCATGGGAAGTTACCAACACACCATGCAGTTGCCGATATTTACGGTGCCCACTCAGCAATGGTGCACCCGCATGCCGTTCACAAAGCCTATCCTAACAAAAAAGGGGACTCAACGGTTCTAACTACAAGGGGTAAAGGAGACCCCTGGACAGGTATAAAAAGGGACCCTAGCTTACAATGCGGGGGGACTGATCTCTACTCTCTCGTAAAAAATTCCTGTTCTCCAGATTGCTAACTTAAGCGTTGGAGGATCCCTGCGAGAACCACCAGCCTGGGACTTTCCTTGTAGGTTTTCGGCTGAAGGAGGTGATCCAACCATTCCTCTAAAGGCATAAGAAGCCCATCTCTCACCCGATGCATCCCAGGAGTAATTTGGCAACAACAAGTTCAATTTATACAAAAAAGAAAAATAATTGCATGACATCATCTCTTTTACACTCTTACTTTTTTTATCACTCATCGAAATCTTCTTTTGTGCATGTTCTATTCTTTCCCTATCTTCTGTCTCCATCCCCGTCATCCCCATCCAGTGGCCTAATGAGGTCAACGGAGATCTCAACAAGTCATATGCTTCCAGTGATGGAACGGAGAGATACTCTTTTACACCAGCCATTTCGAGTTCTCCAGTGTTCTCACTGGAAGAAATCCAAATAAGGTCAACATTGTTGGCGCAGTTTGTGGCTACCTAATTGATAAAACCGAGTCTAGAGTTATACTCTATGTCCTTAAGATAATTTCGTCCTGCAACGGTGCTTACGGTCTGTATGACGATTGTTTTCCAAGATACAACAGTCTTCTTTTGATGAATGCAGCACTACAATTCATCAAAAATATTAAACCAAGAATGCTTCTCTCTTTTCTTTCACTATAGCTATACTTTCCTTAGGAGAGTATGCAAATGCCTAAGAGAGGAAAGGATTAGAATTGAATTAGATTGATTGGAATGAAATGCAAAGGTCTAAGGTCTTATTTATAGGTTTTAGGTGCCTTTTGGATACATCCTTTCAGGTTTAATTTGAATTAAATTGGTTAATCGGATTTGATCAAAGGAAGCCTTTGATACACCGATTCACTCTGTGATATGAAGATCTACCGATCAGATAAGCCAATCCATGTCCCGAAATAGCGTCTCACCATCATGATCTGATGATCACATGATCCGATAGGTGGTAGAACAGCTTTGATTAGACGGGTGCGTTATCACCAACGATCATCAATGGCATGATCGGATGGGTTCTTATCACCAATGGTCCAATCAATCGATCGGTGCACTGAATGGGTGTGCATCAATGGATCGACATTGCTATGATCGTGATCGTGATCGATCACCACATCTCAGTGTTTGATCTTTACCCTTCATCTTATTGATCTTTGGATTCAATCTTATCCCCTTATCCGATCGATCAACGATGATCTGAAGCGTTTGATCTTGACCGTTTAACCGATCGATCAACCAATCCATGAACATCCGATCAACATCACTCTGATCAATGATCATCCAAGTCATCATTTGATCTTAGCCTCTCATCTTAATCGATTAGTTTCCACCATTGGATCCTTATGATCAAAAAAAAATTTAAAGCCCCTCAAGCTCTTCGCGATGATGCAAAGTGCAAAGTGCACCTACAAAGCGCCCATTGCGCCCTTCACACATGCACGTGTGGGCCGGCGCTGGGCACCAGGCAGTGCAAGTTGAGCACGCGTGCAGCAGGCTAAGCCATGTGCATGGGCAGCAAGTGAGGTTGAGCAGGAGAACCAGTTTGAAATGCTGCTCAGTTCTGCAGAACCCCCGGCGTGGCAGAGGGTTGGAGGCCCCAACAGTATATTGAGAGATAGGCCCTGACATCACTGCGCATGGTAGGTGCACATGCAACCTGAGCCGATCCTATGGACATGCTGCCTAGGGAGGCATGCGGAGTGTCCATGGTGCGGTAGCCTGGCTAGGGAGGCATGCGGAGTGGCCATGGTGCGACAGCCTGGCACGGATGACTAGCGCAGGCGCGTGTGCACGGTCATGCACTGGCAATCGTGGGTGCATGTGCGGGCCAGTGTAGGGTGCTCGGCGGCTGTGCAGCCATGCGTTGGCGCGCGCAAGCATGCGCACGGGCCAGTGCTGGGGCCGGGCGTGGGCAGGCCGAGCATGTGCGTGCGCAGGGTGAGTAGATAAGGCCGCATCCTGGGAAAATTGGAAGGAGAGTTTATCCATGCTGACGTGGCGGGGCCAGCTCTGGGAATTGGTGCATGTGAGGTGCATGTGTGGACACGTGACAGGCGGTGATAGGCACTGGTGGATGCACGCCAGATGCGTTTGGGATGCGGAGTGCCCACGGCCATGCAAGCGGCACGGCCAACGCGCAATCTATGTGCGCTAGCACGCGCGCCTGTGCGGCTAGCGTGGATAAGGCTGCAGAGTGGATTTTTTGGGCTTCTAAGTTATCTTAACATTCGGGATAGCTAAAAGTCAGTTTGGGGGAGGCTAAGGTCAGTTGGGGAGTTTTCTTTATAAGGAAAGGAAGACTCAAGGCGAAGGCAATCAATTGGAGCAATCCATCTAGAGTGACTAGCCAATTGCCAAGGATTGGGCGTGAGGTTAGTGGATGCCTGATCAGGGGGGATTGGGGCGTGCGATGGCATCCAAGCGCACAGACACAGGTCTATGCCAGGCAGGCTTGGACATGGATGAGACTAGGTTGGTATGCACAGGTGTTGCGCGGCGTATACAGGAGGCGTGCGCAGGTGCAAGGCACCAAGGTCAGTTTCATATCTTTGAGTGAGGTTGGGGTAGGCACATGTGAGCTCTTTGTAAGGGACAGAGAGGAGTGTGTGTGACCTTTGGACAACCTCAATGTATCTAAAGTTATTTAGTGAAATAGTCCTTAGTTGGGAAGGCTTTACTTCCCGTATATCGTTGTGTTTGTTGGGACTTGGCTTAGGGTTTTATTTTATTATTATGGGGTCTAGGTTGGTTAGGAGAGGAACCTTCTAACGCCATCACCGGTAGATGCAAGGACTTGGTGGCCACAAGGATGCTTGCACGTGCCGATTGAAAGCCCAATAACAACAGGTATCAGAGTCTGGTTGAAGCAAGTTCAAAGCATAAGACATGGTGGTAGTTGGCGACTATGTGACCCGTTTGGAGGGGATTGTGGGCGATCTAGGAGATGGATCAACCATGAAATTGGTGGCTATGTGTACGAAGTTAAGCATGCAGTTGATTGAGTTGCGGACTTCACACAATCATTTGATGAAGGCATGAGAGGCTGATTCGTGACCTCGATCTTCGGATCCATGCTTTGGAGGAGGAGTTGATCCGATAAAGGTAGGAGGCGCGGAGTCTAGTTAACATGAACGGTACTCCAGCAAAGAAAGCGAAGGTTCGGGAGCCTAAGGCCTTCGGCGGAGTCCGGAGCGTGATGGAGGTTGAGAACTTTATATGGGATATGGAGGTCTACTTCCATGCGCCAAAGATCCTAGCAGTCGATCAGGTGGATTAGGCCTTGACATATTTGGAAGACAACACCAAACTCTGGTGGAGGACCAGGACGGCCGAGGATGACCATGCGGGGCATCCCAGGATTGAGGCATTGGAGATTTTCAAGAGGGAGCTGAAGGGTCATTTCCTGCCGAGCAACACGGATTGGCTTGCTCAAGAGAACTTGCGGAAGCTGCAACAGATAGGGAGCATCCGAAAGTACGTGACACAATTCAGCACGCTACTTTTGGAGGTGTCTAATATGACCGAGAAAGATAAGCTCTTTAACTTCCTCGCAGGCCTACAGGGATGGGCTCAGGCGGAGCTTCATAGGAAGGAGGTGAAGGATATTTCTTTAGCCTTCGCAGTAGTAGAAGAGCTAGTGGACTTTCATAGCAGTGCAATTTCGGATAGCGGTGGCCAGGGCAAGGGAAACGCAAGAGTGTATCACCACCACAGGGTCGAGCAGGCAAAGAAAAAGGTATGTCAGCACATGCAGCAGCAAAACCAAAGGTATGAGCAAATTTCAGTGGATGCTTCATATGCGAAGGACCACAGCTAGCGCAAGAGTGTCCAAAGAAAGTGACAATAGCAGCCACCATCACCAACCAAGAAGATAAGGCATCTGAGAGTTCAGAGGAAGGGCCAGTAGTGAGGTTGTCCCCACTAATAGCAATCGGAACGTTGACCGCAATGGAGCTGTTGACCCAATTATTGATTTTGATGATTAACAAAAGACATGAGTATATTCATTATGTCTCTAACAAATATGAGAAGTGTTTCAGGTATTCAGAATGGTTAATAAGTCAAAAGGAATAAGAAAATAAGTTTTGAATTGAATTTTAATGAAAATTATTTAAGTTCAGAACTTAGAGTCGACAACTCAATAGTCTGGAGCCGACCCCAGGGTGTATCAGAATTGTTTTAGAATTTCAGCATGGTTCAGAGTCGACACCTATAGTTTCGGAGCTGACTCCAACCTGAGATACAGAGAAGTGCCTTCTATGTTAGTTTCTGGAGCCGACACCTAGAGTTCGGGAGCCGACACCTAAAAGTTGAGGAGCTGACACTTGAGTTTCTAGAGCCGACTCTAACCTGAGTATAGAGAGTATATTTTTTGGATATTGTTAGAGTCAACACCTTTAGATTCTAGAGCCGACTCCCGAATGCGTCAAGCCGACACTTAACTTTTTCGGAGCCGACTCCTCAACGATCTTTTGTTACTATTTTTGGACACCCCGACTTGGAGCCGACATATAAAAAGCTGGAGCCGACTCCAACCTATCAAGGACGTTTTTAAAAATGTCAGAACGTACTCTAACGGTAACTTTTTTCCACCTAATCTCTAACGGCTATTTTTCTTTGTATGTAGAAGCAATCCAACTACTCTATAATGGCTACTTTTCTCACCTAATCTTGGATTAAGAGATCTATAAAAATGGGAAACCGTCCATTTGAAAAAGTGAAGGAACAAAAAGAGAGAAATATTTTGTGAAAAATTGAAAAATCTTGTGAAAGAAAGAGAGAGAAATCAAAGAGGAAAGACTCAGAGCTCAAATCCATCAATCCTAGAGAGTCCAAAGAGAAATCCAAAGCATTCAAAGCTCAAAATCGAAGGATTTCCCAACTAAAAAGGAAGAAAGCAAAAGCCATGTTTTTCCCCAACTTCTCAACTGCGATTTTTGTGAGGAATCTGAGCTGAGGCCTGATTCAATCATTCAAGGAAGAAGAAGAAAAGAATAAAAGAATAAAAGCACACATCCAAATCGCTTCAAACAGGCTTTTCTTACCTTTTTTAATTTAATTGCATATTTGCTCATTTGAGGAGCTGTTTTGTATTCAAAACTATATTTTTTATTGTTGTTTGCTAATTCAATCAGGAGATTGAATTAGTGGAGGTAGTATACTTCGGGACAAGCTAAGGTTAGCTTGTGGTTTGGGTTTTGTGCTGCTAAGCCCGGAAAAACCAGCGGGTTCATTGTGATCCTGGATAAAACAACAAGTTGGAGTTGTGAGCTTGTAAAACAACTGACTGTAATCAAGTGGATTATAGTATGGACTCAAGTGCTGCTTGGGAGTGGACGTAGGTGTTAGATACACCGAACCACTATAAATCTTTGTGTTTGCCATGCATATTATCTCTCTCTATTAATCTCATTTGTGCTTAGCTTTAATTAATTTAGTTCTCTTAAGCACCTCTTATCAATCTAAATATTTTTAATGAGTTAAATTTTTTTAAAAGAACCCAATTCATCCCCCCCTCTTGGGTTGTCATCTGGGCCAACAATTGGTATCAGAGCTAATACTTATTTCAGTTTGATCTAATGATCAAGACTCAAAGATCCAAATGGTAGCTCAAGCTGGATCTTCATTTGCTGAAGGTCAATCCATAGATAGACCTCCTTTATTTAATGGTTCAAATTATTCTTATTGGAAAGCTAGAATGAGAATTTTTATTCAATATTTAGATTATGAACTATGGAGTGTAATCATTAATGGACATAGCACACTCACACACATAGTAGATGTTCAATAGTTCTTAAACCCGAAAGGGATTGGAATGAGAACGATAGAAAAATGGCTCAGCTTAACGCAAAAGCCATGAATGTTTTATATTGTGCTTTAGATGCTAATGAATTTAATAAAATTTCTACATGTATTTCTACAAAAGAAATTTGGGATAGATTAGAAGTTACCCATGAGGGTACTAATCAAGTAAAAGAATCAAATATTAACATTCTAGTGCACAAATATGAATTGTTTAGCATAGAACAAACTGAATCAATCACATGCATGTACACTAGATTCACTGATATAGTTAATGGTCTGAAAAGTCTTGGTAAGACCTATACTAATTCTGATTTGGTACGTAAAATTTTAGGTCTCTTCCAAGATCATGGGAAGCAAAAGTAACTGCCACCCAAGAAGCCAAAGATCTGAATACATTACCTTTGAAGGAGCTACTTGGATCATTGATGACCCATGAATTGACCATGAAACAACATCAAGAGGAAGAGGTCAAAAAGAAGAGAACAATTGCCCTCAAGGCTGTAGAAAATGAAAAGAGCAGCAGTGATGACGAAGATGATGATGAGGAGGAGACTGCACTCCTTGCTAAGAAGTTTAAAAGATTCATGCAAAGAAAGAGACCCTTCCACAAAAGAAAATATGGGATCAAAATGGAAGGAGAAAAAGAGAAGGACAAGGACAAGGAAAAAGACCCCCTCATATGTTATGAATGTAAGAAACCAGGGCACTTTAGATCAGATTATCCTCAATTGAAGAAACCTACAAAAAGAAGAAGGCATATATGGCAACATGGAGTGATAGCGAAGAATCGTCTTCCGAGGAAGAACAAAAGGAAGTTGCAAATATTTGCTTCATGGCAAAAGAAGATGATGAGGTAAGTACTAAACTCATGACTTTACATTTGAAGAATTATTTGATGCATTTAATGAATTAGTTGGTGATTTTAAATTTTTGAAAAAGAAAAATAAATCTTTGAAAACTGAAAACTTAAATCTAATCAAAGAGAAAAATGAACTAACTCTTGAAATTAAAGATTTAAAATTTGAAAAAGAAGATTCTACTGATGAAAACATTAAGTTAAAGAAAAATATAAGGATATAGTTGATAGATTTACCTTAAGCTCTTCAAAATTAAACATGATTTTAGATAGTCAAAAGGTTATTTTTGACAAGGCAGGATTAGGATATAATCCTCTTAGGAAGCAAAAATTATTGAAGAATATCTTTATACATGTTGGCCAATCTCCTAATATTACCTGCTTCAAATGTGGTTTAAAAGGACATAAATCATATAAATGCAATATTAAGAAAATAAGCAAAAATTTGATGATTAAAGGAAAGGAAATATGGGTTTCAAAAGGAATAATTTTTATCGCTACTAACCATGAAGGACCCAAAAAGCTTGGGTACCTAAACAAAAAGTTTGATCATCTTGCAGGAGTGTCTTGCGGCCAAAAGATCAAAACGAAAGTGGTATCTTGATAGTGACTGCTCAAGGCACATAACGGGTGATAAGGATCAATTCATCACCCTTGAAGATAAAAGATGAGGAGTTGTTACTTTTGGAGATAATGGCAAAGGCCAAACTATGGGCTTTAGTAAAATTCAAATCACTCCCTCCACTTTTATTGAAAATATTTTATATGTAGATGGATTAAAGCATAATTTAATTAGCATTAGCCAACTGTGTGATAAAGGTTTCAAAGTTTCATTTGAATCTTCTATCTGTACTGTTTCTAATCCCATTAACAATAGCATTGTATTTATTGGAAATAGAAATGACAATGTATACTTAATTGATTTAGACAATTTGTCTACTAGTAATCATTACTTAGTTGCTGATAATGCTAATGTGAATGAGATTGGATGGTTATGGCATCGTAGGTTAGGTCATGCAAGCACACACCTAATTTCAAAATTAATTAGAATGAATTTAGTTAAAGGACTTCCAAAGTTAGATTTTAAAAATAACAGAATTTGTGGTGCATGTCAATTTGAAAAACAGACTAGAAATTCTTTTAAATCTAAGAATATTATTTCCACTTCTAGGCTACTAGAGCTACTTCACATAGACCTTTTTGGACCTACTAGAACCACTAGTCTAGGAGGAAAGAAATATGGTCTTGTGATAGTAGATGATTATTCTAGATTCACTTGGGTATTGTTTTTGGCTCACAAGGATGAGACTTTCTCGATATTTCTGAAATTCTTCAAGAAAGTCACTAATGAGAAAAACAACACCATAGTGTCTCTAGAAGTGATCATGGAACCAAATTTGAAAATCATTTATTTAAAAATTTCTGCACTGAACATGGCATTCATCATAATTTTTCTGCACCTAGGACACCCCAACAAAATGGAGTTGTAGAAAGAAAAAATAGGACTTTAGAAGACATGGCCCTTACCATGCTATGTGAAAGCCAACTCCCAAAGTACTTCTGGGTGAAATCCATAAACACAGCATGTTACATCTTAAATAGAGCTCTAATAAGACCAATTCTTAAAAAGACTCCCTATAAACTATGGCATAATAGAAAACCAAATATTAGTTATTTTCATGCATTTGGTTGTAAATGTTTCATTCATAATAATGGTAAGGATAACTTAGGAAAATTTAATGCAAAATCTGATGAAGGCATATTCTTAGGATATTCAACAACTAGTAAAGCCTATAGAGTATTTAACAAGAGGAACTTAATTGTAGAAGAATCTATTCATGTAGTTTTTGATGAGTCTTTAGCATCAAGTTCAGAAAAGATTGATGATAAGGAAGATACAATTTTGCTAGAAAGAGATATTAAAAAATTAAATATAGATGTATCTTCATACCATGAACAAGAAGCTAAAGATTATGATCCTCCTAGGATTGATGTTATTGATACTACTCGTAATGATGTAGATCTGCCTAGAGATTGGAGATATGCTTATGGTCATCCTAAGGATTTAATCATAGGTGATCCATCTCAAGGAGTAAGAACTAGATCATCAATGAGAAATATCAATAATCATCTTGCATTTGTATCTCAAATTGAACCTAAAACTATTGAAGAAGCCAAAAAAGATAGTAACTGGATGCTAGCTATGCAAGAAGAATTAAATTAATTTACTAGGAATAATGTATGGTCCTTAGTTGATAGACCTAAAGGTCACTTAGTTATAGGATCTAAATGGGTATTTAAAATAAATTAGATGAAAATGGCATAGTAATTAGAAATAAAGCTAGATTAGTTGCAAAAGGATATAATCAAGAAGAAGGAATTGATTTTAATGAAACTTTTGCACCTGTAGCTAGATTAGAAGTAATTAGACTATTACTTGCATTTGCATGTCATATGAATATCAATTTATTTCAAATGGATGTTAAAAGTATATTTTTAAATGATTTTATAAATGAAGAAGTTTTTGTAAACAACCACCTGGTTTTGAAGATCATGAATTTCAAATCACGTTTTTAAATTACACAAAGCACTTTATGGTTTAAAACAAGCACCTAGAGCTTGGTATGATAGGTTAAGCAAATTTCTAATTAAAAATAATTTTTTAGAGGAAATATTGATAAAACCTTATTTTTGAAGAGAAAAGATAAAGATTTATTGGTAGTACAAATCTATGTAGATGATATTGTATTCGGTGATACTAACATTCTCTTGTGTCAAGAATTTGCTAAGTTAATGCAGGGTGAATTCGAGATGAGCATGATGGAAGAACTTAATTTCTTCCTAGGACTTCAAATCAAACAAAGTAAAGAGGGGATTTTCATTAACCAAACAAAGTACACAAAGAAAATTCTCAAGAAGTTTGGAATGGAATCAATCAAACCCCTTGGAACACCTATGAATCCTTCATGCAAATTAGACAAAGATAAAGATGGTAAGAAAGTTGATCAAAAGCATTATAGAGGTATGATCAGATCTCTACTTTACTTAATAGCAAGTAGACCAGATATTATGTTTGTTGTTTGTCTATGTGCTAGATTTCAATCTGAACCTAAAGAATCTCACTTAATTGCTGTGAAAAGAATACTTAGATATTTAAGTGGAACTAAAAATGTAGGATTATGGTATTCTAGAGACTCAACACTAAATTTAATTGCTTATTCTGATTCTGATTATGTTGGTTGTAAATTAGATAGAAAGAGTACAAGTGGTGCATGTCAATTTTTAGGAAGTAACTTAATCTCTTAGTTTAGCAAAAAGCAAAATTCAATTGCATTATCTACTGCTGAAGCTGAATATGTTGCAGCTAGAAGTTGCTATGCTCAAATCCTTTGGATTAAGCGACAACTTAAAGATTATGGCATAACACTTGATAAAACTCCTATTAGATGTGATAACATTAGTGCAATAAACTTAACTAAAAATCCAATACAACATTCAAGAACTAAGCACATTGAAATTAGATATCATTTTATTAGAGAACTTGTAGCTAATAATGACATTTGTCTTGATTATGTTTGCACTGAGGAACAATTAGCTGATATATTTACAAAACCTTTGAGTAAAGAGAGATTTTTGTTATCTTAGAGGAGAATTAGGGATTTGTGACCCATTTGAATGATTTTAAAACCCTTAAGATTGACTATCCTGAATTTAATCAATTTCTTGAAAATTCTTTCATGATTTTAAGAAACATTTATCTAAATATTTGAACAATTTGATTCTCTAGATTTGAAAGATTTTATCCAAAATTTATTGATTTTCTTTTGATAAGTTTCGTATCCTTGAAACTCTTATTTTTTTCTGAAACTGTCTGTGGAGTCGACACCCCAATTAGTGGAGTCGACACCTCATCTGTGTCACTCTCGGTCTGAGACCTTGGAGCCGACACCCGCCTTAACAGAGCCGACTCCACTTCAGGCGCTGACTATATTAGCGACCTGGAGCCAATACCTCACTTTGTGGGAGTCGACTCCATATGATCTGAGGTTAACTATTTAGGGCAGAGCCGATTCCTCTTTCATTTCAATCGACTCCTAACTCTCCCAAACTCTCTCAAACTTTTCCCAAAACCCTAAATCTCTTAAATTAGCCTCTCCATAGCACTTAATGGCACCCAAGCACGGAGGATCATTGTTTGAAGGAAGAGTAACAACGGGAAAGCTTACGGTAAGGCGTCTGACGCGTGAACCCACTCCGGAATCATCCTTCAGCTTAACCGCATCCACTCCCAGTGCCATTCCTAGTCCCTCCTCACCACAAGTTGATACCCTAGTCGGCCAAATCATTACTATGGGAAGAAAGGTGGATTTTGAATTTTTTGAAGCCGAGTGTTTTGCTATTGGAAGACAAATCAAGGAACTCGGTTGGGATAAGGTATGTTCCTTAGACGTACCCACTTATCCGGCTCTAGTCAAGGAATTTTACTTCAATTTGTTAAGGGGAGATGGAGGATTAGTTAGTATGGTTAGAGGAAGAAGAATCCATCTCACATCCGAAATTTTGGGAAATCTTTTAGAAATCCCTATTGTAGGATTGATTGCTAATAGTCACAGTGATAGAGCAGGAGCCTTGTCAAGGATGTTGGGTAGAGATTTTACTGAATTTGAGGAAGTTAGGGCAAATCAGTTACCTCTTGAGCTTAGACTGTTACATAATACATATGGTAGGATCCTATTTCCTAAAATTGGCATGTTTGAGTATGTCTCAGAGCGAGACATAGTGATCATGGATAGTATTTTGACGGATCAGCCAATCAATCTAGCAGGAATGATGATATGGTACATGACTGAGGTCGGGAGCAAGAGGAGATCGACCTTGCCTTATGGAATGGTCCTGGCCATGGCATTCAAAAGTCAAGGAGTTGTTATTTCTGGGAATGAGCCATTGAAAAACCTAAGGCACACTGATTATTATAGTTTGGCTACAGTGCATAGAATGGGATTTGTGAAAGTGGATGGCAGATGGGAAAGAAAAGGTCATCTGAATGAGAGAGCAGCTGATATTGGAGCCACTGCACCATCAGGAGCAGATCCATCAGTGAGGCATCCATCACTAGAGCCTAGCAGATCATCACCACCATCGACACCTACTCCAGTTCCTGCACCTGTACCATTGCCTATTCCTTCTGCTGGTTTTTCTAATGCTCAGTTAGAGCAACTTAGAGTTATTTAGTACTCCTAAAGAAGAAATGAAGACTGAGATAGACAGTAGTCTTATGAGCTTGAGAGAAATATTCTATTCATTGGATGATAGAGTGAGCAAGATTGAATCCACTCTTGGATCTTCTTCAGAAGCTTTAAAGACTGATCTTATGCATATATTTGAGGAACTCAAAGAATTTGGAGGAGATTATGATACTTATTCTAGATGCAATGCAGAATTATAGGAGAAAATCACAGTGGCATCTGCATTCTTTGATAGAAGGTTAAATGAATTTATCAGAGTTCAAAGTGAGGAAATGGGACAACTCTTAGAAGAACTCAAGAAACGTTTTAGAATTTGATGTTTCTACCTTTTTTTGTTAGATTCACTTTATGTTGTATTGAAGTTTAGTTTGAATTTCTTTTGATGTAATGAAGCTTTTCTTTTGATGTAATTAGAATTCGATGTTTATGATTTTGATATAATGGAAGCAACATTTTGTTATAGTTGAATGATGTACGAAAGTATTTATGATGTAATGTTTTGGTATCAACATTCTGTTATACTCTAATGAATATCATATTTACTATCCTAGAACTTTGATATTGAGTGACTTGAATTGAGTTTTGATTCACTTATGTTTAATGCATTGATCTATACTACTTGCAACTTCTTAACCTTTTTGTTGATTACAAAAAAGGGGGAGAAGTAAATGATATTTGTATATGCATAAAAGTTACAATTAAATGTACAAGGGGGAAAGAAGATAATTATATATACATTGAATGAATTTCATTAAGTAATTGGTATCAAGCATTAAATGAACTTAATTGCATGAATGTTAAGAAGAAAAGATATTAATTTGAGTATCATAGGTGGAGCTATCTCATTCAAGGGGAGCTTAACTATGAGAACTTAAAATTTGCTTTGAAACTTTCATTGCTAAATCATGCATATACTCAATGTTTTTGTCATCATCAAAAAAGGGGAGATTGTTGACCCAATTATTGATTTTGATGATTAACAAAAGACATGAGTATATTCATTATGTCTTTGACAAATATGAGAAGTGTTTTAGGTTTTAAGAATGGTTAATCAGTCAAAAGGAATAAGAAAATAAGTTTTAAATCAAATTTTAATGGAAATTATTTAAGTTCAGAACTTAGAGTCGATACCTCAACAGTCTGGAGCCGACCCTAGGGCGTATCAGAACTGTTTTAGAATTTCGGCATGGTCCGGAGTCGACACCTATAGTTTCGGAGCCGACTCCAACATGAGATATAGAGAAGTGCCTTTTGCGTCAATTTCTGAAGCCGACACCTGGAGTTCGGGAGCCGACACCTAAAAGTTGTGGAGCCGACACCTGAGTTTCTGGAGCCGACTCTAACCTGAGTACAGAGAGCATATTTTTTGGACATTGTTAGAATCATCACCTCTGGATTCTGGAGCCGACTCTCGAATGCGTCGAGCCGACACTTAACATTTTTGGAGCCGACTCCTCAACGATCTTTTGTTACTATTTTTGGACACCCGACTTGGAGCCGACACATAAAAAGCTGGAGCCGACTCCAACCTGTCAAGGATGTTTTTCAAAAATGTCAGAACGGACTCCAACGGTAACTTTTTTCCACCTAATCTCTAACGTCTATTTTTCTTTGTGTGTAGAAGCAATCCAACTACTCTATAACAGCTACTTTTCTCACCTAATCTTGGATTAAGAGATCTATAAAAAGGAGGAACCATCTGTTTGAAAAAGTGAAGGAACAAAAAGAGAAATATTTTATGAAAAATCAAAAAATCTTGTGAAAGAAAGAGAGAGAAATCAAAGAGGAAAGACTCAGAGCTCAAATCCATCAATCCTAGAGAGTCCAAAGAGAAATCCAAAGCATTCAAAGCTCAAAATCAAAGGATTTTCCAACTGAAAAGGAAGAAGCAAAAGCCCTGTTTTTCCCCAACTTCTTAACTGTGATTTTTGTGAGGAATCTGAGCTGAGGCCTGATTCAATCATTCAAGGGAGAAGAAGAAAAGAAGAAAAGAACACATCCAAATCGCTTCAAATAGGCTTTTCTTACCTTTGTTTATTTAATTGCATATTTGCTCATTTGAGGAGCTGCTTTGTATTCAAAACTATATTTTTCATTATTGTTTGCTAATTTAATCAGGGGATTGAATTAGTGGATGTAGTATACCTCGGGACAAGCTAAGGTTAGCTTGTGGTTTGTGTTTTGTGCTGATGAGCCCGAAAAATCAACTGGGTTCATTGTGATCCCGGGTAAAACAACAAGTTGGAGTTGTGAGGTTGTAAAACAACTCAATTGTAATCAAGTGGATTATAGTGTGGACCCAAGTGCTGCTTGGGAGTGGACGTAGGTGTTGGATACACCGAACCACTATAAAATCTTTGTGTTTGCCGTGCATATTATCTCTCTCTCTATTAATCTCATTTGTGCTTAGCTTTTCTTATTTTAGTTCTCTTAAGCACCTCCATATCAACCTAAATATTTTCAAAGAGTTAAAATTTTTTAAAAGAACCCAATTTACCCCCCCTCCCTCTTGGATTGTCATCTGGGCCAACAGGAGCAGAGCCAAGGTTTGATGCACATAAGGGCTCAAGTCAACGGGAGGACAGTGCGGGCCTTGGTTGACATCGGTGCAATGCATAATTTTGTGAGCCAAGGAGTGGCGCATAGATTAGGCCTAGGAGCGCTTTCCAAACCTTGTCAGATGAAGCTCGTAATCTTCGAGAAGATGGAGTCTTTTGGCCAAGCAGAGGCCATATTGGAGGTGAGCTCATGGCGAAGGCGCTGCAGCATGACGATCTTGCCAATCGATAATTTTGACATAGTGTTAAGCATGGATTTCTTCATTGATGCCAAGGCCAAGATTATGCCTCATCACGGAGGCATACTGATTCAAAGATGTAGACATCCTTGTTTCGTGCCAGCGGAGGGGCGAGGCAAGATGGCGAAGGGCTAGGGCGAAGTGCCCCACCATCAGACTTGAGGTTGCATGGTAACCTCGTGCCTATGCGGTAGTGCGCACAGGCATTGGGGTGGTGCATGCACAACGGACCTAGGCATTGCGGCCTGCGGCAGAAGGCAGCAGGCGGGATGGCTCGGCGAGAGGGCTATTCGACTGAGGAGGCATCAGAGGGTGCACATGGCAGGTGTCCACATTAGGACCCGAGAGACTTTGGTCAGGAGGGCCAAGGTGTGCGGCGACAAGGTGCACCAAAAGGGCACACGACGCGGCAGTATCGAGCTCCAGCTTGGCTCGACGAGGGCGTCGAGACTTCAGCGGGGGAAGGATTTGTTATGCCTTCGGCAGCATGGCGCACGACGAGGATGCGCACGGGCCAAGCCGTGCGCATGGGCAGCAGGTGAGGTTGAGCAGCAAAACCAGTCTGATATGCTGCTTAGTTCAGCAGAACCCTCAGGGTGGCATAGGGCTGGAGGCCCCAATAGTATATTGAGAGATAGGCCCTGGCATCACTACGCGGCAGGTGCACGCACAGGCCGAGCTGATCCTACAGACACGCTACCCAGGGAGGCAAGCGGAGTGGCCATGGCATGGTAGCCTGGCATGGATGGCCAGCGCGGGCGCGCGGGACCATGCATTGGTGCTCACGGATGCACGCACTGGCCGACGCTGGGCGCCGGGCAAGCGCGTGGCCAGGTGCACATGTGGGATAGCACTAGATGCCGAGCATGCATGGGCATGCATGCGGGCCGGTGCTGGGTGCTGGGCGCACGTACAATAGGCCTGCAGAGCATGTGGTGCGCTCGCAGGGCGAGCTGATAAGGCTGCATCCCAAGAAATTTGAAGGGAGAGTTTATCCATGCCGACATGGCACTGACGTGGCGGGGTTGGCTTTGTGTTGACCCATTTATTGATTTTGATGATTAACAAAAGACATGAGTATATTCATTATGTTTCTGATAAATTTAAGAAGTGTTTTAGGCATTGAGAATGTTTAATCAGTCAAAAGGTATAAGGAAATAAGTTTTGAATCGAATTTTAATGGAAATTATTTAAGTTCAGAACTTAGAGTCGACACCTCAACTGTCCGGAGCCGACCCCAGGACGTATCAGATCTTTTCTAGAATTTCGGCATGGTCTGGAGTCGACACCTAGAGTTTCGAAGCTGACTCCAACCTAAGATATAGAGAAGTGGTTTCAACGTCAGTTTTTGGAGCCGACACCTGGAGTTCAGGACCCGACATCTGAAAGTTACGGAGCTGACACCTGAGTTTCTGGAGCCGACTCTAACCTGGGTACAGAGAGCATGTTTTTTGGACATAGTTAGAGTCGGCACCTTTCAAATCTGGAGCCGACTCCCGAAAGTGCCGAGCAGACACATTACCTTTTCGGAGCTGACTCCTCAATAACTTTTTATTTACTATTTTTGGATACCCCGAGTTGGAGCCGACACCCTGCAAAGTTGGAGCCGACTCCAGCCTATCAGGAATGGATTTTCAAATGTTAGAATGGACTCCAACGGCAATACTTTTTTCACCTAATCTCTAACGGCTATTTTTCTGTATGTGCAGAAGAAATCCAACTACTCTATAACGGCTATTTTTCACCTAATCTTGGATTAAGAGATCTATAAAAAGAGGAAACCGTCTGTTTGAAAAAGGGAGGAGAAAAATTGAGAAAAATACTTAGTGAAAAAGAGAGAGAAATCAAGAGGAAAGACTCAGAGCTCAAATCCATCAATCCTAGAGAGTTCAAAGAGAAATCCAAAGCACTCAAAGTTTAGAATCAAGGATTTTCCAAGCAAAAAGGAAGAAAGCAAAAGCCCTGTTTCTCTCCAACTTCTCCACCATGATTTTTGTGAAGAATCCGAGCTGAGGCCTGATTCAATCTTTCAAAGGAGAAGAAGAAAAGAAGAAAAGCACACATCCAAATCGCTTCAAACAGGCTTTTCTTACCTTTGTTTACTTAATTGCATATTTGCTCATTTAAGGAGCTGTTTTATATTCAAAACTCCATTTTTATTGTTGTTTGCTAATTCAATCAGGGGATTGAATTAGTGGAGGTAGTATACCTCGGACAAACTAAGGATATCTTGTAGTTGGATTTTGTGCTGGTGAGCCCGAAAAAACCAGCTGGGTTCGTTGTGACCCCGAAAAAATAACAAGTTTGGGTTGTGAGCTTGTAAAACAACTCGACTGTAATCAAGTGGATTATAGTGTGGACTCAAGTGTTGCTTAGGAGTGGACATAGGTGTTCGATACACCGAACACTATAAAATCTTTGTGTTTGTCGTGCTTTGTGTCTCTCTCTCTATCTCATTTATTTGTGCCTAGCATTTATCTATACATTTCACTTAAGCACTTTCATATTAAAGTACTTAGTTTTAAGGTGTTAAAATTTTTAAGAACCCAATTCACCCCCCCTCTTGGGTTGCCATCTGGGCCAACAATTGGTATCAGAGCTAGTGCTCATTTTTAGCTTGATCCAACAATTAAGAGTCAAAGATCCAAATGGCAGCTCAAGCTGGATCTTCATTTGCTGAAGGTCAATCAACAAATAGACCTCCTTTATTTAATGGAACAAATTATGGATATTGGAAAGCTAGAATGAGAATTTTTATTCAAGCTTTAGATTATGAACTATAGAGTGTAATCATTAATGGACCAAGCACACCCACACACTTAGTAGATGGTTCAATAGTTCCTAAACCTGAAAGGGATTGGAATAAGAACGATAGGAAAATGGCTCAGTTTAATACAAAAGCCATGAATGTTTTATATTGTGCTTTAGATGCTAATGAATTTAATAGAATTTCTACATGTATTTTCGCAAAAGAAATCTGGGATAGATTAGAAGTTACCCATGAGGGTACTAATCAAGTAAAAGAATCAAAAATTAATATTCTAGTGCACAAATATGAATTGTTTAGCATGAAACAAAATGAAACTATTACATGCATGTACACTAGATTTATGGATATTGTGAATGATCTAAAAAGTCTTGGTAAGACCTATGCTAATTCTGATTTAGTGCGTAAAATTCTTAGGTCTCTTCCAAGGTCATGGGAAGCAAAGGTGACTGCAATCCAAGAAGCCAAGGACCTCAATACCTTACCTTTGGAGGAGCTACTTGGATCATTGATGACCCATGAATTAACAATGAAGCAGCATATAGAGGAAGACATCAAGAAGAAGAGAACTATTGCTCTTAAGGATGCAGAAATTGAGGAAAGCAGTAGTGAGGATAAAGATGATGATGATGAGACTGCTCTCCTATCTAAGAAATTTAAGAAATTTATGCAAAGAAGGAGACCCTTCCATAGAAGAAAGTTTGGAACAAAAATGGAAGGAGAAAAAGAAAAAGAGAAGGATAAGGACAAGGAAAAAGAACCCTTCATATGTTATGAATGTAAGAAACCGGGGCACTTCAGATATGACTGTCTTCTATTGAAGAAAGCTTACAAAAAGAAGAAGAAGGCTTATGTTGCAACATGGAGTGACAGTGAAGAATCCTCTTCTGAGGAAGAACAAAAAGAAGTTGCAAACACTTGCTTCATGGCAAAAGAAGATGATGAGGTAAGTTCTGAAACTCAAGACTTTACATTTGAAGAATTATTTGATACATTTAATGAATTAGTTGATGATTTTAAAGTTTTGAAAAAGAAAAGCAAATCTTTAAAAACTGAAAATGCAAATATGCTTAAAGAGAAAAATAAATTAGCTCTAGAAATTAAAGACTTGAAATCTAAAAAAGAAGACGTTGCAAAAGAAAAGGAATTGATTTCAAATGAGAACCTTAATATAAAGAAAGAGGTTGATAAATATAAGGATATAGTTGATAGATTTACCTTAAGTTCTACAAAATTAAACATGATTCTAGATAATCAAAAGGTTATTTTTGACAAGGCAGGATTAGGATATAATCCTCTTAGAAAGCAAAAATCCTTGAAAAATATCTTTATACGTGCTAGCCAATCACCTAATATTACTTGTTTCAAATGTGGTTTAAAAGGACATAAATCATATGAATGCAATATTAAGAAAACTAGCAAAAATTTAAAAATTAAAGGAAAGAAAATATGGGTTTCGAAAGGAACAATCCTTATTACTACTAACCATGAAGGACCCAAGAAAGCTTGGGTACCTAAACAGAAAGTTTGATCATTTTGCAGGAGTATCTTGTAGCCAAAAGATCAAAACGAAAGTGGTATCTTGATAGCGGCTGTTCAAGGCACATGACGGGTGACAAGGAGCAATTCATCACTCTTGAAGATAAAAGAGGAAGAGTTGTTATTTTTGGAGACAATGGAAAAGGTAAAATCATGGGCCTTGGTGAAATTCAAATAATTCCATCCACTTTTATTGAAAATGTTTTATATTAAAGGATTAAAACATAATTTAATTAGTATTAGTTAATTGTATAATAAAGGTTTCAAAGTTTCCTTTGAAGCTTCTATTTGCACTGTTTCTAATCCCATAGACAATAGCATTATATTTATTGGTAATAGAAATGACAATGTATACTTAATTGATTTAGACAATTTGTCTACTAGTAATCATTGCTTAGTTGCTAATAATACAAATGTAAATGAGATTGGATGGCTATGGCATCGTAGATTAGGTCATGCAAGCACACACTTAATTTCAAAATTAATAAGAATGAATTTAGTTAAAGGTCTTCCAAAGTTAGATTTTGAAAATAACAGAATTTGTGATGCATGTCAATTTGGAAAACAAACTAGAAACTCTTTCAAATCTAAACATGTTGTTTCCACTTTTAGGCCACTAGAGCTACTTCACATGGACCTTTTTGGACCTACTTGAACCACTAGTTTAGGAGAAAAGAAATATGATCTTGTAATAGTAGATGATTATTCTAGATTCACTTGTGTATTATTTTTGGTTCACAAGGATAAGACTTTCTCGATATTTCTGAAATTCTTCAAGAAAGTCACTAATGAGAAAAACAATACCATAGTGTCTCTTAGAAGTGATCATGGCACAGAATTTAAAAATCACTTATTTAAAAATTTATGCATTGAACATGGCATTCATCATAATTTTTCTGCACCTAGAACACCACAATAAAACGGAGTAGTAGAAAGAAAGAATAGAATACTAGAAGACATGGCCCGTACCATGCTATGTGAAAGCCAACTCCCGAAGTACTTCTGGGCGAAAGATATAAACACGGCATGTTATATCCTTAATAGAGCTTTAATTAGGCCAATCCTTAAGAAAACACCTTATGAACTATGGCATGATAGGAAACCTAATATTAGTTATTTTCATGCATTTGGTTGCAAATGTTTCATTCATAATAATGGTAAGGACAACTTAGAACAATTTGATGCAAAATCTGATGAAGGCATATTTTTAGGATATTCAACAACTAGTAAAGCCTATAGAGTATTTAACAAAAGGAACTTAATTGTAGAAGAATCTATTCAAGTAGTTTTTGATGAATCTTTAGCATCAAGTTCAGAAAAGTTTGATGATGGGAAAGATACAAATTTGCTAGAGAGAGATATTGAAAAATTGAATATAGATGTATCTTCAGACCATGAACAAGAAGCTAAAGATGATGATTCTCCTAGGGTCGATGTTATTGATACTAATCATAATGATGTAGATCTTCCTAGAGATTGGAGATATGCCTATGGTCATCCAAAGGAATTGATTATAGGTGATCCATCTCAAGGAGTAAGAACTAGATCATCTATGAGAAATATCAATAATCATCTTGCATTTGTATCTCAAATAGAACCTAAAACTGTTGAAAAAGCTAAAAAATATAGTAATTGGATGTTAGCGATACTAATCATAATGATGTAGATCTTCCTAGAGATTGGAGATATGCCTATGGTCATCCAAAGGAATTGATTATAGGTGATCCATCTCAAGGAGTAAGAACTAGATCATCTATAAGAAATATCAATAATCATCTTGCATTTGTATCTCAAATAGAACCTAAAACTGCTGAAAAAGCTGAAAAATATAGTAATTGGATGTTAGCGATGCAAGAGGAATTAAATCAATTTCCTAGGAATAATGTATGGTCCTTAGTTAATAGACCTAAAGGTCACTCAGTTATAGGATCTAAATGGGTATTTAGAAATAAATTAGATGAAAATGGCATAGTAATTAGAAATAAAGCTAGATTAGTTGCAAAAGGATATAATCAAGAAGAGGAAATTGATTTTGATGAAACTTTTGCACCTGTAGCTAGATTAGAAGCAATTAGACTATTACTTGCATTTGCATGTCATATGAATATCAATGTATTTCAAATGGATGTTAAAAGTGCATTTCTAAATGGTTTTATAAATGAAGAAGTTTTTATAGAACAACCACCTGGTTTTGAAGATCATAAATTTTCAAACCATGTTTTTAAATTACACAAAGTACTTTATGGTTTAAAACAAGCACCTAGAGCTTGGTATGATAGGTTAAGCAAATTTCTAATTGAAAATAATTTTTCTAGAGGAAATGTTGATAAAACATTATTTTTGAAAAGAAAAAATAAAGATTTATTAGTAGTACAAATATATGTAGATGATATTGTTTTCGGTGCTACTAACAATCTTTTGTGTCAAGAATTTGCTAAGTTAATGTAGGAAGAATTCGAGATGAGCATGATGGGAGAACCCAATTTCTTCCTAGGACTTCAAATCATACAAAGCAAAGAAGGGATTTTTGTCAATCAAACAAAGTACACAAAGAAATTTTCAAGAAATTTGGAATGGAATCAATCAAACCCCTTGGAACACTTATGAGTCCTTTATGCAAATTGGATAAAGATGAAGACGGTAAGAAAGTTGATCAAAAGTATTATAGAGGTATGATTGGATCTCTACTTTACTTAACAGCAAGTAGACCAGATATTATGTTTGCTATTTATCTATGTGCTAAATTTCAGTCAGAACCTAAAGAATCTCACTTGATTGCTGTAAAAAGAATACTAAGATATCTAAGTGGAACTAAAAATGTAGGTTTATGGTATTCTAGAGACTCAACATTAAATTTGATTGCTTATTCTGATTCTGATTATGCTAGTTGTAAATTAAATAGAAAAAGTATATGTGGTGCATGTCAATTCTTAGTAAGTAACTTAATCTTTTGGTTTAGCAAAAAGCAAAATTCAGTTGCATTATCTACTGCTGAGGCTGAATATGTTGCAGCTGGAAGTTGCTGTGCTCAAATCCTTTGGATTAAGTGACAACTTGAAGATTATGGCATAACACTTAATAAAACACTTATTAGATGTGATAATACTAGTGCAATCAATTTAACTAAAAATCCAATACAACATTCAAGAACTAAGCATATTGAAATTAGATATCACTTTATTAGAGAACATGTAGCTAATAATGACATTTGTCTTGATTATGTTTGTACTGATGAACAATTAGCTGACATATTTACAAAACCCCTAAGTGAAGAAAGATTTTGTTATCTTAGAGGAGAGTTAGGAATTTGTGACCCTTTGGAATAATTTTGAAACCCTTAAGATTGATTATCTAGAATTCAATCAATTTCTTGAAATTTCTTTCATGATTCTAAGGACAACTCATCTAAATATTTAAATCATTTGATTTACTACATTCCAAAGATTTTATCCAATATTTATTGATTTTCTTTTGACATGTTTCGGATCTTTGAAACTCTCTTTATTTTTTCTAAAACTGTTAGTGGAGTCGACACCCCAATTTGTGGAGTCGATACCTTGTCTGTGTCGCTCTCGTCTGAGACCTTGGAGCCAACACCCGCCTTAGTGGAGCCGACTCCTGTTCGGGCGCTGACTGTGTTAGTGACCTGGAGCCGACACCTCGCTTTGCGGGAGTCGACTCCAAGTGGTCCCAGGTTGACTTATCTAGGGCAGAGCCAACTTCTCTTTCATTTCAATCGACTCTTAACTCTTCCAAACTCTCCTAAACTTTTTCAAAACCCTAAATCCTTCAAATTAACCACTCCTTAGCTCTCAATGGCACCCAAACATAGGGGATCCATATTTGATGGAGCGGTGACGATCGGGAAACGGACAGTGAGGCATCCAACAAGGCAGCCTTCACCGAGCTCTTTGTCCTCTTCGTCATCCACACCGAGCGCTGTTCCAAGCCCCTCCTCACCTCAAATCGATACCTTAGCTGGCCGAGTAATCACAATGGGCAGAAAGGTAGACTTTTATTTCTTTGAGGAAGAAGGTTTCACTATTGGGCGGCAGTTAAAAGAACTAGGTTGAAATAAGGTGTGTTCCCTTGATTTACCCACTTATCTGGCCTTAGTCAAGGAATTTTATTTCAATATATCTAGAGGAGATGGAGGAATAGTTAGTTCTATTAGAGGGAAAAGGATTCATATAACCTCAAAATTCTAGGAAATCTTTTAGGGATTCCTGTTACTGGGCTTGCTAGAAGCATTCATAGTGAAAGGTCAAATGTTTTATCAAGGATGCTAGGAAGGAAAATCATTGAGTTTGAAGAAATTAGGGCAAACCAATTGCCTCTTGAGTTGAGATTACTTCATAATATATGTGGTCGAATTTTGTTTTCCAAGACTAGAAGGTTTGAGTATATCTCAGAGCGAGACATTGTTATAATGGATAGTGTTTTGACTAGACAACAAATTAATTTGGCTGGTATGATGGTTTGGTATATGGCTGAAGCTGGAAATAAGAGAAGATCCACTTTACCCTATGGTATGATATTGACTTTAGTATTCCAAAGTCAGGGTGTTGTTATTTCTGAAAATGAACCCAAGAAAAATTTAAGGCACACAGATTATTATAGTTTAGCAACTATACATAGAATGGAATTTGTGAAGAAAGATAGAATTTGGGAAAGGAAAAGTCTCTTGGATGAAAGAGCTACTGATGTTGGAGTTACAGCACCTGGACCTTCAATGAGACATTTCGCCGGAACCTAGTAGCCCAGCACCTTCAGCAGCTCCTGCACCTGCTACAAGTTCATTTGTTCAAGCTTCTACCAGTTTTTTGACACTCAGATGGAGCAATTGAAATCATTTCTTTTGAATCATAAAGAAGAGATAAAAACTGAGTTAGATAGCAGATTTATGAATTTGAGAGAGACTCTTTATTCCTTGGATGATAGGGTGAGCAAGATTGAGTCCACTCTTGGATCTTCTTCAGAATCTTTGAAGACTGATCTCATGCACATACTTGAGGAACTCAAAGAGATTGGAGGAGATTCTGAGACTTATTCTAGATGCAATGCAAGCTTCAAGAGAAAATTGTTACTGCATGTGCATTCGTTGATAGAAGACTAAAGGAATTTGTCAGAACTCAAAGTGAAGGAATGGAAAAAATTGTGGAAGAATTGCAAAGACTTCTTAGAAATCATTAAATACTGTATTTTGATTTTGTTGTAATGAAGTTTTCTTTCTTTCTTTTGATGTTATTAAAAGTTGATGCTTAGTTTAATATGTTTTGATGTTTTGATGTAATTGAAGTAACTTTTTGTTCAACGATATAATGAAAGCAACATTTTGATATAGTTGAAAGTATTTATGATGTAGTGAATATCATATTTGCTATCCTGGAACTTTGATATAGAATGACTTGAATTGAGTTTTGATTCACTTATATTTAATGCATTGATCTATACTACTTGTAACTTAACCTTTTTGTTGATTACAAAAAAGGGGAGAAGTAAATGATATTTGTATATGCATAAAAGTTACAATTAAATGTACAAAGGGGAAAGAAGATAATTATATATATATATTGAATGAATTTCATTAAGAAATTGGTATCAAGAAGTTTCAATGAAATAAGTTTAATTGGTATCAAACATTAAATGAAATGAGCTTAATTTGATATGTATGGAGTTTAAATGAAAAGGAAAGAAGATGTTAAGTATCATAGGGGGAGCTATCTCATTCAGGGGAGCTTAACTATGAGAACTTATCTTCTTTGAAAATTTCATTAATTAATCATGCATATACTCAATGTTTTTGTCATCATAAAAAAGGGGGAGATTGTTGATCTATTATTGATTTTGATGATTAACAAAAGACATGAGTATATTCATTATGTTTCTAATAAATTTAAGAAGTGTTTCAGGCATTGAGAATGTTTAATCAGTCAAAAGGTATAAGGAAATAAGTTTTGAATTGAATTTTAAAAATTAATTAAGTTCAGAACTTAGAGTCGATACCTCAACTGTCCGGAGCCGACCCCAGGACATATCAGAACTTTTCTAGAATTTTGGCATGCTCCGGATTGACACTTAGAGTTTCGGAGCCGACTCCAACCTGAGATACAGAGAAGTGGTTTCAACATCAGTTTTCGGACCGATATCTGAAAGTTACGGAGCTGACACCTGAGTTTCTGGAGCCGACTCTAACCTGGGTACAGAGAGCATGTTTTTTGGACATAGTTAGAGTCGACACCTTTGAAATCTGGAGCCGACTCCCGAAAGCGCCGAGCAGACACATTACCTTTTTGGAGCTGACTCCTCAATAACTTTTTATTTGCTATTTTTGGATACCTCGAGTTGGAGCCGACACCCTGCAAAGTTGGAGCCGACTCGAGCCTATCAGGAACGGATTTTTAAATGTCAGAACGGACTCCAACGGTAATACTTTTTTCACCTAATCTCTAACGGCTATTTTTCTGTGTGTGCAGAAGAAATTCAACTACTCTGTAACGGCTATTTTTTACCTAATCTTGGATTAAGAGATCTATAAAAAGGGGAAACCGTCTGTTTGAAAAAGGGAGGAGAAAAATCGAGAAAAATACTTAGTGAAAAAGAGAGAAAAATCAAGAGGAAAGACTCAGAGCTCAAATCTATCAATCCTAGAGAGTTCAAAAAGAAATCCAAAGCACTCAAAGTTCAGAATCAAGGATTTCCCAAGCAAAAAGGAAGAAAGCAAAAGCCCTGTTTCTCTCCAACTTCTACACTGCGATTTTTGTGAAGAATCTGAGCTGAGGCCTGATTCAATCTTTCAAAGGAGAAGAAGCAAAGAAGAAAAGCACACATCCAAATCGCTTCAAACAGGCTTTTCTTACCTTTGTTTACTTAATTACATATTTTCTCATTTGAGGAGCTGTTTTGTATTCAAAACTCCATTTTATTGTTGTTTGCTAATTTAATCAGGGGATTGAATTAGTGGAGGTAGTGTACCTCGGACAAGCTAAGGATAGCTTGTGGTTGGGTTTTGTGCTGGTGAGCTCGGAAAAACCAGCTAGGTTCGTTGTGACCCCGAAAAAACAACAAGTTTGGGTTGTGAGCTTGTAAAACAACTCGACTGTAATCAAGTGGATTATAGTGTGGACCCAAGTGCTACTTGGTAGTAGACGTAGGTGTTGGATACACCGAACCACTGTAAAATCTTTATGTTTGTCATGCTTTGTCTCTCTCTCTCTATCTCATTTATTTGTGCCTAGCATTTATCTATACATTGCACTTAAGCACTTTCATATCAAAGTACTTAGTTTAAAGTGTTAAGATTTTTAAGAACCCAATTCACCCCCCTCCCTCTTGGGTTGCCATCTGGGCCAACACTCTGGGAATTGGTGCACATGAGGCGCACATGTGGGCATGTGGCAGGCAGTGATAGGCACTGGCGAATGCGTGCCAGACGCATCTAGGATGCAGAGCACCTGTGGCCATGCAGGCAGCACGACCGATGCGCACAGTCTGTGAGCGCATGCGCATGGGCGCAGAGCCCGGCTGCAGACATGCCATCGAAGGGGCAAGGCAAGATGACGAAGGGCAGGAGCGGAGCGCCCCACCACCAGACTTTAGGTTGCCCAGCGACCTCGCACCTAGGCAGCCGCGCACCAACCTGAGCTGCATCCACTCCACGTCACGCGCACGTGCCCGTCACATGTGCCGACCTCTGATTTTCTTTGGATTTGGTCTTATCCGCTCACCCTATGTGCGCGCGCGCCCCTTGGCGCGCCTCCTGCGCTCGCGCCAGTGCGCGCGCGCCCGCGCTAACCATCCATGCTAGGCTATTGTGCCATGGCCACTCCGCATGCCTCCATAGGCAGCGTGTCCGTAGGATTGGCCCGGCCTACGCATGCACCTAGCACGCACAGTGATGCAAAATCCATTCTTCAACTTGGGGATGGTGAACATCGGGAGTTGGGTAGCACTCTTTCGTCCGGATAGACCTGCAAGGCAGTCCTCATGCAGGAATTGTAGAGAGAAACAACCTCCAAGGCATGCATATTTTAATAATTTGATAACAATTATCAATGCGGAAGTTTAAAGATTACATATTAATCTATTTAACATGCATCAAGATCATATCTTTGCCTTATATTATAGAATCGTTTGATCTAAATATGCATATAAAAATCATCAAGATCATATCTTGATCTTCAAGATAAGAAGTCATACTACTTGTCTTGAAGTCTACCTTAAGATCTAGGGATCATATCACTTACCTTAAGAACAGTTGGTAAATCCTTTGTTCTCTGCAGCCGTTCAATCGTCCGGCCTCTAGTATCGTCCACGCGAAGCCCCGAATGATCGATTCCCGGGAGTGCTAGCTCACAGAAAAACAACTTTGCTGATCTTGAATCCTCCCACTTGAATCTTCCTCCAAGATCCACCAAACTCTTTTGCTAACACCAGAATCACACCAGAATTTTTTATTCTAACTCTTTAGAATTTCAATCCATAACATATCGTTGTTGTAATCTGTGAAGAATGTCCTCTAATTTATAGGCTCAATTCAGTCTTTAGCCCATTGAATTCTAATACTTAGAATTCTATCATTTTGTGAAAACCAAAGAGACATGAATTCTAACACTTAGAATTCCAACACTTAGAATTCCAATGTTGACTTTTTGTAAAAACCTATGAATTCTAACAGTTAGAATTTCAAGTTTTGTTAATTCTGACGTTCGGTAAAAAAAGAGATGTAAATTCTAACACTTAGAATTCCATCATCTTGGTTAATTCAAAGAGGTACATTAATTCTACATGAATTCTAACACTTAGAATTTCAATGGAAACCGTTTGGAGAAGATTAAGGTTATACATTAAATTTTGCATGAGAATTTAATCTCTCATGAGATGAGATTCTAGTTATCTCATCATGTCAGGTCCTTATGCGAGAAAACTCTTTTCACACATGGAGCTTGGGTTTGGGTTTTGGTTTAAGTTGATTTGAATTTTTTGGATTGAACCTACATAGATCATGGTCCTAGCCCAAATCAAATTTGGCTAGTCCTGAATCTATTTAAATCCAAATCAATTCTAATTTCAAATCAATATTTGAAATTGATTAGTCCTTCTAATAGACTTAAACCAAATTGAATCTTATTCACTTGTACTTAACCCAATTGAGATAATTCAATCAATCAAATTGATTAATTAAATCATATACGATTCTCAATCGTTGATCAGCAAATAGATCATCCTAGGAAACTTCTATGCGTGTGACTCTCTAGGTTCGAACCTAAGCCGGTAGCATAGAAACAACTTTCTATACTAATCGATGTGCCCATCTAGCAATGGAACCCGACGTCCGGATAGGTCGAAGAGTTGCCGAGCAAACTCCAAGAACCCTAAGAAATAGTTACCGTATAATTCATCCTCTTGACCACAAATGCTAAGGATGGCTTAAGAGCCTGTCAACTCTAAATAGCAAATCCATAAAGTGATTTCAACTTTAGTGATCATGTGACTTTCACATGAAGTGCCTTGGCCAAGGTCTTGCTAAATTGAAACACAAGCATTTCTCCTTTTAACGGGATAGGTCAAATTTCATCTTGATCCACAACTGACTACCACAAGTACTTGACTGCACCCAGTAACCTTTCGTAGCTGGATTAGAAATCCAGGTGGTCCGGCACCTAAGTACAATGAGTTGCTTGTAAGTCATCGGTTGTGATCTTCAGGTCTAAAGGATACTTATACCTATATCTTCTCGGATTAACTCTTGACAGCAGAGTATCCGAAATGAGTCACGTTCGGTGAAATGTACTCCTACACTTTCACCTGTATGTCATACCAGTGTCTCTACACTCCTTGGTTAAGAGGACAACCAACAAATATGATATACAACATCCTATAATTGATAGTACTATGGCCCTGTCATAGTATATCATTTGGTCGCGAACTCTTTTAAGGACCTTCAAAGATAAATCCTCCTTTATCGTGAAGGAAGATCCTAAGGGCTTCATTACTATTAGGAGTTTTAAGAAGATGTTCTTGTAATGAATAAACTGCAAATAACTTTTATTAATATATCAATTTATATACAATTTACATTAGCACAATCATCAAATGATTGGCTTTAGGATACAATTTCCAACAAACTCCCACTTAGCCTAAAGCCACTCATTACAGTATCTAATACCCATCTTCAACTTATAGTCATCAAACTCCTTGATGCTGAGTGCTTTAGTAAATGGGTCACCTAGGTTTTCCTTTCCATCAATCTTCTGAAGATTTATGTCACCTCGTCTACAATCTCTCGAATAAGATGAAACGGTGCAGTATGTGCTTGGTGCGCTGATGTGCTCGTGGTTCCTTTGCTTGAGCTATGGCACCAGTGCTGTCACTGTACAACAGGACTGGTTCATCTATGGAAGGTGCCACTCCAAGCTCGGAGATGAACTTTCGTAGCCACACAGCTTCTTTCACAGCATCTGATGCAGCGATGTACTCTGCCTCGCACATTGAATCTGCCACTGTATGTTGCTTGGAACTTTTCCAGCAAATAGCTCCACCATTAGGATAAACACGAAACCGATACACTTTTGCTATCATCATGATCTGATTGGAAACTGGAATCAGTATATCCAACAAGTTTCAAATCAGACTCTCCATAGACTAACCACTGGTCCTTAGTATTTCTCAAATACTTAAGGATTATCTTAACAACTTGCCAGTATTTTTCTCCTGGATCAGATTGGTATCTACTCACTACTCCTAGTGAGTATGCCACATCTGGTCTTGTACATGTCATGGTGTACATAATCGATCCCACTGCCGAAGCATATGGAATTCGACTCATACGTTCTCTTTCATTAGGAGTTGTCGGACAATCCTTCTTAGAAAGATGAATTCCATGGCCTATCGGAAGATAGCCTTTCTTGGAATTCTCCATGCTAAACCTCTTTAGCACGGTATCAATGTACGTAGATTGGGATAAACCAAGCATCCTCTTAGATCTATCTCTATAGATCTTCATCCCTAGGATGTATGATGCTTCTCCAGATCTTTCATGGAGAATTGTGATGATAACCATGTCTTTATTCCTTGTAATGCAGGGATATCATTTCCGATTAAGAGAATATCATCCACATATAATACAAGAAATACAATAACGGAACCGTTAGCCCATTTATAAATGCAAGGTTCTTCTTTATTCTTAATAAAGCCATAAGATTTGATCACTTTATCAAATCGTATGTTCCAACTCCTAGATGCTTGCTTAAGTCCATAAATAGACTTCTGTAGCCTGCACACTTTAGACTCGTCTTCAGATATAAAACCTTCAGGCTGTATCATATACACCTGTTCTTCTAAATCACCATTTAGAAAAGCAGTTTTAACATCCATCTGCCAAATCTCATAATCTAAGTGTGCTGCTATAGCTAGCATAATCCGAATGGATTTCAGCATTGCCACAGGAGAAAACGTTTCATCATAGTCAATACCATAACGTTGACGATACCCCTTGGCAACCAGACGTGCTTTGTAGGTCTCTACCTTTCTGTCTGTGCCTCTTTTTCTCTTGAAAACCCACTTACACCCTATGGTTTTATCCCTTCGGGTGGGTCAACTAATGTCCATACATTATTTTCTTCATGGAATCAAGTTCGGATTTCATGGCATCAAGCCATTTATTAGAGTCAGTCCTTTGCATAGCATCCATATAGGTGATCGGATCCTCGTTGTTCTCATCGAGTTCAATAGGATCATCGTTCTGGACCAAGAAACCTAAGTATCTGTCCGGTTGATGTGGTACTCTACCAGATCGCCTTAATGGTGCATCTAAAATGGGTTTTGAGTTTGATCTAATCAACTCAGATTCTAAGGGTTCACTGGTTTGTGTTGTTCCTTCTACTTGATGAACTTCCTCAAGTTCAACATTAGAGCTATTTGTTCCTTCACTAAGGAACTCCTTTTCAAGAAAAACTGCTCTATTACTAATGAACAACTTTTGTTCTTCAGTATTGTAGAAGTAATATCCTTTGGTTTCTTTCGGATAGCCGATAAAAAATATTTGTCAGATTTGGGTTCAAGTTTGTCTGATTTTGCACGTTTCACATAAGCCGAACACCCCCAGACTCTCAGATAGGTGATAACCGGTTTATGTCCATACCACATCTCATGTGGAGTTTTAGAAACAGACTTACTTGGAACCTTATTGAGAATATGACAAGCTGATTCTAATGCATATCCCCAAAATGATATTGGCAAGCTTGCAAAACCCATCATGGACCGAACCATGTCTAACAGGTTCGATTCCTTCTTTCCAATACACGTTATGCTGTGGTGTTCCTGGAGGAGTCCATTGGGAGAGAATCCATTCTCCCTTAAATATGTCACAAAGTCATTTGAAAGGTATTCGCCTCCTCGATCTGATCGAAGGGTCTTAATACATTTTCCTATTTTTTTCTACTTCTTTATGATATAGTTTGAACATTTCAAACGATTCAGATTTATGTCTCATAAGATAGACATAACCGAACCTAGAAAGGTCATCTGTAAAAGTAATAAGTAGTAATATCCACCTTTGGCACAAGTGCTCATTGGTCCACATACATCAGTATGTACTAGACCCAATAGCTCTTTAGCTCTTTCACCTTTTTCAGTAAAAGATGACTTGGTCATTTTACCAAGAAGACAGGATTCATAGGTAGTTAATGATTCACAATCATCAACTCGAAGGATGCCCTCCTAGATTAATATGTTTAATCTGTTCTTGTTGATATGACCCAGCCGATGGTGCCAAAGATAAATATCTATGACATCAGTTGTTCTAGGGCGCTTACTTGATTTGTACACTACATTTATAGGCTGTGATAATATATAAATGCCATTAGATAAATGCCCAGTCATTACAGTGACTCCATTCATAATGATATTCAAAGTAACATCTTTATTGAATTTCATAATGACTTTTGGCCAGAAGGCCTACAGAAATTATGTTCAACAAGAACGTTGGGCAAAAATGACAATCATTTAGTATAATGACATTTCTATTGAAAACTATTTCAAGAACTCCTAATGCCAGAACTGGAACTAATCTTCCATCGCTGACATTAAGGAATCTTTCATTGTCCTCAAATCTTCTAGTGACCTGTAGTCCCTGCAATGAATTGCAAATGTTAAAAGGACTCCCGGTATCCAATACCTAGGTCTGATTATCATATAAAGAAAAATTATAAGGTGTTATCATATAAATACCTTGTTGAGCAACATCTTGTCCCTTTTTTTCTTTAGCCTGTTTGGATCAAGTGTGGCAATGTAAAGAGGACAGTTCCTCTTCCAGTGCCCTTGCATCTTGCAATGAAAGCATTCAGCTTGACTTTTATCAACTTTCTTCTTCTGCATCTGATCCCTTATAGATGTCCTAGCATGTTGCACCTTTTTCTTATTCTTTTTCTTCTTTTCTTTCCCAAAGGGTTAATGCCCTACCTTAGATCCTTCAACCACATTAACCAAACCCTTAGAGAGCTGGTTATCCTTCTCAAAGTTCTGTAACAACCCCAACAAATCATGGCAGTTGACTGCAGGCTTTGTCATTCAAAAATGAGTAAGGAAAGGTCGGAAGGATGGAGGCAAGGAATTCAGGATCGCATCTTTTCCCAACTGCTCATGTAGGATAAAGCCGAGCTTGCTTAGGAGTTCTATCTTCTCGATCATATAATATAGGATCAGTGACAGAAGATCTATCCCTCATTCGAGCATTAAAAATAGCACAACTAGTCTTGTGCCTTCAACATCGTCGGGTGTGCCGAAAGATTCATTCAATGCTTGAATGATTTCTTCTGGCTAAGCATTCTCGAACCGGCGACCGAATTCATCGTTCATGGCTGCTAGCATGATGCAATGCACGCTAGTTCTATCACTGAGCTACTTCTGATAAGTGTCTCTCTCAGAACTATGGGTATTTGCATTAGGTATCATAGGTGCAGGATTATTTAGAATATATATAATCCTCTCATGCTCAAGGACGATCTTAAGTTTTCTAAACCAGCTATTAAAATTTAAACCATTCAACTTGTCACTATCCAATAGGGACCTTAATGATAAATTAGTGGCCATTTTTGCATAAGAAAAAACTAAAGTTTAGTAGTATATAAATTGATTCAGTCTAAAGACATGGACTTTAGTCTAAAGATTCTCCACTATTTTGTTCAAATTGGCAGCCTCCACATCCCAATTCGAAGAATTATTCTTAATTCTTTAGTGGGCACTAAGATCTACATAGACTACATACAGGCTCAAGTGAAGCTTGGCCAACCCATATGCATCTAAGAATAGGTTCAAAACCAATTGTTTTTTCAAACAATTCTTAGTGTTCAGTTTTGCCCTATGTTCCTCTTCAGCAGGCATGGAGTGCCTCCACTAAAAGTTTTGGTTAGGTCCAACCATTAAATGATATAATCAGTGCAATCTATCTATAGACAACCAAGCTCGAGTGAAGCTCGGCCCACCTGACTGTCTATTTAATAGTTACGTTAACTTATCATATAATGAATGATAATTCTGATGGTTGACAAGCACCAGGCATGGAGTGCCTCCAATGATTATCAAGACATCGGACTCATTATCACTCACCTTAATGGAAGGCTATGATCTAGTTATCATATAACTATTTCATTTTAAGGACATAATAATTTTAGAGGATTTAATAATCTAAAGATAAATTGACTAATCAAGTTCTCCCACTGAATCTATGAAGTCAATAGAATGAGACAAGATTAAGTCAGGTTAAGTGGCACCTAAATCAGTCAGACTGATTTCCTTACAGGCATGGGTCAACCCGAATCAAGTAAATGATCTTAATCATAAATAGTCACCATGTTGACCAGGTAAGTGAAACTGATGGAAGGGATATGCCATTAACTCGTTAAAGACGCATCAGTACGAGTAGCTCCCAATTAAAAACCATTTGATCGTTGATCCTAGAGCAACTTGCCAACTTACCTTGACATCATATGATTAACCAATTTTGATTTGACCATCTAAGTATTCATGCTCAACCACGGAGCCTAATCTACTTTCATTTGGTTTAATCAAAGACATGGACATGATCAACTACAACTATTATTTGATTTAGAGCATCCTTAACCTAATCTAATTAATTTAGATTTGATCAAATACTCTTATAGTCCATTTGATTTAAACCTTAGGGTCTAATCCTTTATGAACCTGATTTAGCTAACCCAAAAGATTAAATATATTTCATATTTACATAACTTCCAAGTCATATATTTCGAATCATGCATCACTTGCATTTTATAACTACTCATAATTCCTATATTTAGATCATATCTAAAAGGATTATGAATAAATATTTGACATTCAAATAAGACTCTCATAAATATATGTATGTTTCATAACATAGACAGCAAGCTATCATATCTCATATCTATGTTTTTATACTAAACATGCAACTATCATGCTTTTATACAACATCAATATGTATCAAATATAAAACATCTCTTGAGAGTGTGTATAATCTGTGTTTTGATGCCAAAGATCAATTTGAATTATCTTTTGACTAAGTATCAAAGATGAGAGAACCATAACGACACCGCAATACGTCATAGAATACCTCGTTGAATGGGGTAATATGGATTTTTATTCCATCTATGACTGGATAGCCTGGTGATCCATTTTAGCTATGATTATAAAATTAATAGGAACACTAATTACATGCTATAAATTAGATCAAGATGAAACCTGGCTTTGATACCATTTGTAGGGAGAAATAACCTCCAAGGCATGCATATTTTACTAATTTGATAACAATTATCAATGCAAAAGCTTAAAGATTAAATATTAATCTATCTAACATGCATCAAGATCATATCTTTGCCTTATACTATAGGATCGTTTGATCTAAATTATGCATATAAATAAAATCATCAATATCATATCTTGATTTTTAAGATAAGAAGTCATACTACTTGTCTTGAAGTCTACCTTAAGATATAGGGATCATATCACTTACCTTAAGAATAATTGGTAAATCTTTTGTACTATGCAGCCGTTCAATCGTCCGACCTCTAGTATCGTCTATGCGAAATCCTTGAATGATCGGATTCCCGGAAGTGCTAGCTCACGGAAAAATAACTTTGCTGATCTTGAATCCTCCCACTTGAATCTTCCTCCAAGATCCACCAAACTCTTTTGCTAACACCAGAATCACACCAGGATTTTCTGTTCTAACTCTTTAGAATTTCAATCCATAACAAATCGTTGTTGTAATCTGATTAAGAATGTCCTCTAATTTATAGGCTCAATTCAGCCTTTAGCCCATTGAATTCTAACACTTAGAATTCTATCATTTTGTGAAAACCAAAGAGACATGAATTCTAACACTTAGAATTCCAACATTGACGTTTTGTAAAAATCTATGAATTCTAACACTTAGAATTTCAACATTTTGTTAATTCCGACGGTGAAAACAAAAGAGATGTAAATTCTAACACTTAGAATTCCATCGTCTTGGTTAATTCAAAGAGGTATATTAATTTCACATGAATTCTAACACTTAGAATTCCAACAAAAACCGTTTGGAGAAGATTAAGGTTATACATTAAATTCTGCATGAGAATTTAATCTCTCATGAGATGAAATTCTATCTCATCATGTGAGATCCTTATGCGAGAAAACTCTTTTCACACATGGAGCTTGGGTTTGGGTTTTAGTTTAAGATGATTTAAATTTTTTGGATTGAACCTACATAGATCATGGTCCTAGCCCAAATCAAATTTGGCTAGTCCTGAATTTATTTAAATCCAAATCAAGTCTAATTTCAAATCAATATTTGAAATTGATTAGTCCTTCTAATAGACTTAAACCTAATTGAATCTTATTCACTTGTACTTAACCCAATTGAGATAATTCAATCAATCAATCAAATTGATTAATTAAATCATATACGATTCTCAATCGTTGATTAGTAAATAGATCATTCTAGGAAACTTTTATGCGTGTGACTCTCTAAGTTCGAACATAAGCCGATAGCATAGGAACAACTTTCTATACTAATCGATGTGCCCATCTAACAATGGAACCCAACTTTCGGATAGGTCAAAGATTTGCCGAGCAAACTCGAAGAACCCTAAGAAATAGTTACCGTATAATTCATCCTTTTGACCACAAATGCTAAGAATGACTTAAGAGCCTATCAACTCTAAACAGCAAATTCATAAAGTGATTTCAACTTTAGTGATCATGTGACCTTCACATGAAGTGCCTTGGCCAAGGTCTTGCTAAATTGAAACACAAGCATTTTTCCTTTTAACAAGATAGGTCAAATTTCATCTTGATTCACAACTGACTACCACAAGTACTTGACTGCACCTAGTAACCTTTCGTAGCTGGATTAAAAATTTAGGTGGTCCGGCACTTAAGTACAATGAGTTGCTTGCAAGTCACCGGTTGTGATCCTCAGGTCTAAAGGATACTTATACCCATATCTTCTTGGATTAACTCTTGACAGCAGAGTGTCCAAAAATGAGTCACGTTTGGTGAAATGTACTCCTATACTTTCACCTGTATGTTATACCAGTGTCTCTACACTCCTTGGTTAAGAGGACAACCAACAAATATGATATACAACGTCCTATAATTGATAGTACTATGGCCCTGTCATAGTATATCATTTGGTCGCGAACTCTTTTAAGGACCTTCCAAGGTAAATCCTTCTTTATTGTAAAAGAAGATCCTAAGGGCTTCATTACTATTAGAAGTTTTAAGAAGATGTTCTTGTAATGAATAAACTGCCAAATAACTTTTATTAATATATCAATTTATATGCTATTTACATTAGCACAATCATCAAATGATTGGCTTTAGGATGCAATTCCCAATAGAAATCACATGGGATGGTCCCTGCGGAAGACCCTTTGATGCCCAAGTTAGTGAAGATTCTAAGCAAACAGATGAGAGGAGAAGGCTCCAACAGAAAGATCTCTTCCTCCTTGGTGTAATTTTTCAATAGTAATGACCTTTGCTCGAGTTTTTTTTTTTGGATTTAGATTGCCTTCATAAGCGTACTTGGGGGAGGGGTCCTGCGACTTGGTATTTGTATGCTGCCAAGGAGGTGAGCCATTACCTAATTTTTTGTGTACGTTTTAGAGAGTTGGCATCCGATAAGGCCAAAATCCCAACAGTTATGGGGATCGCCAATTGATGAAGCTAATGGGCGCTTTATTGGAAATTTAGAATCTCGTTGATCATGGATGGAGCAGTATATTTGGCTCCCATTCCCATTTTGGAAGGCTCATTCTGCGATTCTTGCGATCAGAGTAGTTCATTCTTCGAGATATACGATATGGTTTGAAGTAGCAATGGTACTTACATTGAAGGGATAAGGATCGATCCTAACGAGGTACTAAGATAGCTCGGCCCTATCGAGATTCAAATATAGCTTGGCCCTTTCGAGGTACTGAGATAGCTCGACCAGATGGTTTGGCTCTATAGCTCAACTAGATGGTTTGGCTCTATAGCTCTGCTAGATAGCTCGGCCAGATAGTTCGGATCTGTAGCTTGGACAGATAGTTCGGCTCTGTATCTCTGCCAGATAGTTCAGCTCTAGTCATCGGGCATGTTTATTGATGCAGTGATAATTTTTTTCTGCATCACATGCCCCCTACTCCTTGGTTCAAAGCGTAGGTTCGGGTATAGGGAGTAGAGTCCATGATGAATCAATCTCATTAGTGAGATTTGAACCAATAGAGGCACATCATGATGGCCCCATAAATGCCAAGCCAGGCATCTAGCTAGGCGAAACATGGCCAAATCGAAGGTCAAGGCACATGGCAATGAACCTTGATTCTACAAAGTTTTTACTTGGCCCTGCCAAAGAATGTTGCTTGGCCCTACCAAGGTATGAAGAAATTTTGCTCGGCCATGCCGAGGTTCGGAGAATGTTGCTCAGCCCTGCCAAGGTACGAAGAAATTTTTACTTGGCTCTGCCAAGGTATGGAGAATGTTGCTTAGCCCTGCCGAGGTATGGAGAAATTTTTTTAGGCCGTGCCGAGGTTCAAAAAATGTTGCTCCGCCCTACCAAGATATGGAGAAAAGTTGCTTGGCCATGCCAAGATTCAAAAAAATGTTGCTTGACCATGCTGAGGTTCAAAGAAATTTTTACTTGGCCCTGCCAAGGTACGAAGAATGTTGTTCGGTCCTGTCGAGGTTTGAAGAAAATTTTTACTTGGCCCTGCCAAGGTACAGAGAAGGTTGCTCGGCCCTACATAGGTATGAAAAAATATTTTACTTGGCCCCGCCAAGGTATGGAGAAGGTTGCTCGGCCCTACCAAAAGGTATGGAGAAATGTTGCTTAGTATGCCGAGGTTCAGAGAATGTTGCTCGGCCCTTCCGAGGTACAAAGAAATTTTTACTTGGCCATGCCAAGGTATCGGCCCTGCTGAGGTATGGAGAAATTTTACTCGATCGTGCCGAGGTTCGGAGAATGTTGCTCGGCCCTGCTGAGGTATGAAAGAAATTTTTACTTGGCCCTGCCAAGGTACGAAGAATGTTGCTTAGCTCTACCGAGGTATGAAGAAATTTTGCTCGGCCGTGCCAAGGTTCGAAGAATGTTGCTTGGCCCTACTGAGGTACAAAGAAATTTTTACTTGGCCCTATCAAGGTACGAAGAAATGGACCCATAGGTCAATGATTGGGCGAGACCTGCCTTTCATCCAAACGCAAGGAAAATTATTATTCAATAAGAAATATTTGAATCGAAGAGTGAAGTTTTATTACAATGAGCAAAATGGCTCGGTTCAGGCATTCTTCACTCATAATGTACTCAAGGTTTAATCCATTTTCATGTCTTCAGGGTATTATATCCCTTGAATGTCTTCATTGCTTGAAGATGATCTGAGTTCCATATCCTCGAGGCACTGTATCTCTTTGATATCCTGATCTGAAGAGATGAGCCCCTCACACCAAACCCTTTCAAATTGATTCTCCTCTTCGCTTGTCCATACCTGATAGGATCCAGTGTGGGCAAGCTTTTTAACAGCGCCAATCGTCGGTAGGTTCGGCGTGTGTAGTTGTCGTCACAGCCCATCATCCCGAGCAGTTAAAGAAATGGGATGGGGGATCACTGCCGCAGCATTGAATTGTGGCGAGAGAATACTGGAGGTAAGGAGCGAGCCCGATGGGATCTGGGCATGATCCTATCTCCTTCCCTCTGTGATACAAGTTCAACTTCTCTATGGCCGAATTATCGTGGGAGGCTGGTGGCTTCCAGTGGGTTGGGCGGAGGAACCATTGGTAGAATCGGGATGACTGTTCTACCAGAAAGCTGCTGAGTGGGTGTAGCGGGAAGAAGACCCCCAAGAAGCCCCTGCACCAGTTGTAGCAAGGCTTGAACTAGTTGGACCAGCATGGCAAACTGGTCCTGTGTGACTGGGGTTGCTGGCAGTGGAGGAACCTCGGTTGGCGATGGTTGCGAAGGCATCGTGTTGTTGGTGGGATCAGGCCTATGAGATGTGGTCTGATCAGGAGCATATGTGAATGCTCTCTTACAGTTGGCCATTGAGGAATCATCCTTTTTGTATGGAACCTTGTCTCCTTGGTTTCAAGTTTTCAGAGGGATTTGTGGCCCTTCTTCTAGCGCCAGTCTATTGCTACGAAAATCCGTTCTTCGACTTGAGGGCGGTGCACATAAGGATTTGGGTAGCGCTCTTCAGAGTCTAGAGTTAAACTCTATGTCCTTAAAACAAATTCGTCCCACATTGGTACTTACGGATTTATGACGATTGTCTCCGATGTTACAATAGTCTTCTTCTGATGAAAGTAGCACTACAATTCACCAGAACAGTGAACCAAGAATGCTATACTCTCTTTTATTCAGAGTATAGAAATGCCTAAAGAGAAATGTATTTCCTATGGATGCTTGGAATACATGTGGTATGTCCTATTTATAGGTTTTAAGTGCCTCTTTGAAGCACTCAATCGGGATAGATAGAAACCGATTTGACTTGATCGGTTGTGATGAAGAGATGTGAAGGAAGGGGCTTATCGGCTTTTGATATGCTGATTCATCGCTTTGATCTAAAGATCACACTATCTTTTCGCTGTTACAGGCTGATCGATGCATATTTATATGCCATTTCAAGATTCAATCTGCCGATCAATGATCGGGTACGTATCTATACGCCATTTCGATCTATTGATCAGCGATCGAGTGTGTATCTATATGTCATTCCGATCTACTGATCATAGTGCATGATTATTTTGCCGAGCTATCTAGCCGAACCATCTCGTCGAACCATCTGACCGAGCTATAGGGTGAAGCAATTTGGCCGAATCATCTCACTGAGCCATCTGACCGAACCATCTAGCCGATCTATCTTACCAAACCGACTGGCCGAACGATCTGGCCAAGCTATCTCGTTGAACCAACTAGCCGAGCTATCTTGCTGAACCAACTAACTGGCCGAACCATCTGGTCGAGCTATCTTGCCGAACCAATTGGTAACGACTTACCATTGACCCTTCATCCAATTGATCTTTGTATTTGTTCTTTTTCCCCTTATACGATTGATCAACCAATCCAAAAATGATCTAAAGCCCTCATCGTATGATTATAGAGAAATTTTAAGACTCATCCTGCTCCTCGCGACGATGCGCACATGCGAAGTGCAAAGCGCACCTACAAAGCGCCCATTGCGCCCTTCACAAATGCACGAGCGCGTGCGCGTACGCGGGGGTGATGCTACGCATCATCTTCAAGCTCTCTACTGAAGGCTCTGGAGCCTTCTCTCTCATCTGTTTGCTCAGAATCTCCACTGACTTGGGCATCGGAGGGTCTTCCGCAGGGACCATCCCTGTGATTCCTGCGTGAGGACTGCCTTACAGGTCTATCCAAATGGAAGAGCGCTATCCGAATCCCGATGTGCACTGTCCCCAAGCTGGAGAATGGATTTTCACAGCAATACCTACAATATTGTATAAGATTCTATGCATGCAAGCACAATGAAAGAGGCATAAATATTTTCATGATCTACTTATGTTTCATGGTACAAGAGCCAGAAAGGTTTTAGTTAGTATGCAATATCATTATGATACATTGAATAGATTACCATATGCATCCCGACAATCTGTTCAAGAATCTATGCAAGCAAAAGAAAGAGGCATAAATATTTTCATCATCTGTTTATGTTTTCATGGTACCAGAGCCAGAAAGATTTCTTCTGGCTGATTTCCTTTATTTTCGTGTGTTTTCTTTCCTAGCTCCGTGAAGACATTAGAGATCGAAACAGGGAGTCTGTTTCTTCTCCCTATTTCTTCAGCCTCGCTACCATGTTCCATGCGTTCCGGCTTTGGCGAGTCCTCCGTCCCTCTCTCAGCTTCAGTCGGATTTTTTTTGGAACAGAATCTCCGGCTTTGGTGAGGATGTCGTTACTAGGCCTCCACGTTCTCCTCTGTTCGCCTCTCAATCGCGGCCAAGCCCCGCCGCAGTCCGATTCAAGATCTACTACTCCCGTGCTCGGGTGCACAAGGTTTACCTCTCGGGTTGTCTGGATGGTGCATGGTGGAATTGTGACGCATCTGTCAAATAACATCATCTCTCAGTTTTTTAAGCAATGCATCCCACGTGAAAATTCTTCGCATTTTGCTTGCTCTTTCTCATTGCTCTCCATGGTTTTGGGTTGCTCCGCTTTCTTCAACACCCTTGGAATCCTTGGGCTTCTCTCCTTTCTTCTTCCCCTTTGATGACAGTCCGGGCTTTTTAGAAGCACTTCGATGTAAAGTTGTCAATTTCATTTCATTTCGGTATTTCGATCGAAGGTGGCTTATCCAAAAAGATGAACCCTATGTTTCGTTTCCAAAAATTTTTCGGCCATTTCAGTGCGTTTCGGCATCGGCTGTTTTGGCAAAATATTTTCAGAAATCAATTTGTAAATTGTTAAACCTTTCAAGATCATTTTAATATATATATATATATATATCAAAAAAATAAACCCTAGTTATCCTACCCCTTTTCTTTCTGTTGCACAGCTATATCTCTCGAAAACTCAAACTCTTTATTTGTATTATTATTATTATTTATGAAGAATATGAATTATGAATAATATATATATATATATTTCGAAACGAAGCATCGAAACGGTTCAATACCGAAATATTTAATTCCATAAGCTAAAATAAAACATAATTCGAAATGAAATTGACAACTTTGCTTTGATGTGCACGGGCTACTGATCGACACCGCCACTTGCAGAGTCATGAGGCAGATTCTTGGATCTCTCGGTTTTGTACTTCCAACTGAGAAAGAGTAGTACATGTAGTAACAATAAGAAGGAAGGAGATAGCGGCATCAGCAACTGCCTTGGGACGTCTTCCTATCGGCTTGGCTAAATTTTTTAACAAGCTACATTTCCTAGAGCTCCATAAGCTAAAATAAAAATAATTTGAAACGAAATTGACAACTTTGCTTTGACGTGCACAGCTACTGACCGACACCGCCACTTGCAGAGTCATGAGGCAGATTCTTGGATCTCTTAGTTTTGTACTTCCAACTGAGAAAGAGTAGTACATGTAGTAACAACAAGAAGGAAGGAGATAGCGGCATCAGCAACTGCCTTGGGACGTCTTCCTATCGGCTTGGCTAAATTTTTAACAAGCTACATTTCCTAGAGCTTCATAAGCTAAAATAAAACATAATTCAAATAAAATTGATAACTTTGCTTTGACGTGCACGGGCTATTGACGACACCGCCACTTGCAGAGTCATGAGGCAGATTCTTGGATCTCTCAGTTTTGTACTTCCAACTGAGAAAGAGTAGTACATGTAGTAACAACAAGAAGGAAGGAGATAGCGGCATCAGCAACTGCCTTGGGACGTCTTCCTATCGGCTTGGCTAAATTTTTTAACAAGCTACATTTCCTAGAGCTTCATAAGCTAAAATAAAACATAATTCGAAATAAAATTGATAACTTTGCTTTGACGTGCACGGGCTACTGACCGACACCGCCACTTGCAGAGTCATGAGGCAGATTCTTGGATCTCTCAGTTTTGTACTTCCAACTGAGAAAGAGTAGTACATGTAGTAACAACAAGAAGGAAGGAGATAGCGGCATCAGCAACTGCCTTGGGACGTCTTCCTATCGGCTTGGCTAAATTTTTTAACAAGCTACATTTCCTAGAGCTCCATAAGCTAAAATAAAACATAATTTGAAACGAAATTGACAACTTTGCTTTGACGTGCACAGCTACTGACCGACACCGCCACTTGCAGAGTCATGAGGCAGATTCTTGGATCTCTTAGTTTTGTACTTCCAACTGAGAAAGAGTAGTACATGTAGTAACAACAAGAAGGAAGGAGATAGCGGCATCAGCAACTGCCTTGGGACGTCTTCCTATCGGCTTGGCTAAATTTTTTAACAAGCTACATTTCCTAGAGCTTCATAAGCTAAAATAAAACATAATTCGAAATAAAATTGATAACTTTGCTTTGACGTGCACGGGCTATTGACCGACACCGCCACTTGCAGAGTCATGAGGCAGATTCTTGGATCTCTCAGTTTTGTACTTCCAACTGAGAAAGAGTAGTACATGTAGTAACAACAAGAAGGAAGGAGATAGCGGCATCAGCAACTGCCTTGGGACGTCTTCCTATCGGCTTGGCTAAATTTTTTAACAAGCTACATTTTCTAGAGCTTCATAAGCTAAAAAAAACATAATTCGAAATAAAATTCTTTGCTTTGACGTGCACGGGCTACTGACCGACACCGCCACTTGCAGAGTCATGAGGCAGATTCTTGGATCTCTCAGTTTTGTACTTCCAACTGAGAAAGAGTAGTACATGTAGTAACAACAAGAAGGAAGGAGATAGCGGCATCAGCAACTGCCTTGGGACGTCTTCCTATCGGCTTGGCTAAATTTTTTAACAAGCTACATTTCCTAGAGCTTCATAAGCTAAAATAAAACATAATTCGAAATAAATTGATAACTTTGCTTTGACGTGCACGGGCTACTGACCGACACCGCCACTTGCAGAGTCATGAGGCAGATTCTTGGATCTCTCAGTTTTGTACTTCCAACTGAGAAAGAGTAGTACATGTAGTAACAACAAGAAGGAAGGAGATAGCGGCATCAGCAACTGCCTTGGGACGTCTTCTATCGGCTTGGCTAAATTTTTTAACAAGCTACATTTCCTAGAGCTTTCAAGTTATTCATTTATTTTTCTCTGGCATCTCCCGTCAAATTGAGACTGTCCTCAATGGCCAAAATTATATCGCTTGATCATAAGCTATGAGTAACTTTCTCAAAGGAAGGAAGTTATGGCGTTATATTATTGGTGATATCTTAGAACCTATCTAAAGGCTTAATGAGACTGATGAGCAATATTTTGACCGCCTTGAAGATTGGGACAGCAAAAATCATCAGATTATCGTATCACAAGGATATTGAGAATTATGATACTATCAATTGGACCTTTTAAAGAAATGGTATGTGATTTCTGATCTAGCTCAAAGATATCAGCTGTGGAGCAAACTTTATCGTTTGAAACAGGAACCAGTCTATTCGAGACTTTCATGCCTAGATGAGGTTATATTCGGATCAATTAACTCTATCTGAACCTTTCATTAAAATTTTAAATTTTTTTTATAAAACTGCTATTAGGCCAGCTATGCTATATGCAACAGTATTGAGCAATATTGAAACAACATGTGAATAAATTAAGTATGATAAAAATGCGTATGTTAAGATGGATATGTGGTAAAACTTTAAAAGATAGAATTAGAAATAAACATATAAGATAAATGATAGGAGTAGCCCCAATTGAAGATAAAATGAAAGAAAATCAATTATGATGATTTAGACATATACAATGTAAACCTTCAGATGCTGCAGTTAGAAGAGTGATCTTTTAACAATACATGGTAAGAATAGAGGTAGAGGTAGACCTGAACTAATATGGATAGAAATAATTTAAAAAATATAACTATTTGTAATTTGAATGTCGACTTGGTCCGAATAGAGCAGAGTGGAGGAAGCAGATTCATGTAGCTGACCCCATATAGTTGTGAAAAGGCTTAAAAGAGTTGAGTTGAGTTGAACCTACCATGGAATCCATAGCAGATGCATAGAAATTTCAGCCTCTATAGGCTTGAAAATGGACTCATTCAATTTTGATGACACTTCGTGATAATTTTGAGCTTCCTGGAGCCACGTTATTACATATGAATCCTTTACCTACCCTTAGAGTAAGCACTTAGTCATTTACCTTTTGCTGAGACATGACTTAGCATGCAGAAGACACACAACACTGACTCTGTTCTAGTTGCTTCTCCTGCCACTGCATCTGATAATTCTAGAGTGTGCTTTTGCTATAAAAAGCTTGGTCACTTGCTTGGTCACTTGATTGCTAAGTGTCCCAGTGAGACCTTCACAAAGAAATTTCACGCAAGGCAATGGCAATCAATCTTGATCCAAACTTGCATCTCGATTTGAAAAACCTGCATTTCAAGTTGCTGCTGCTGCTAAGAATTCCTCCACATAACCATCATCTTCAAATCCAACCATTTCCTTAAGTGAGCTTCAAGTTCTTTTAAATCAAGTCCTCTGTCATATACACAGCCACCTATTGCCATGTCTGTTACATCAAGTAACTCTTCTTGGCTTATTGATTTTGCTTGCTGCAATCACATGAGCCATAATTTTGCTCGCTTTTTTTTTCTGTAATCTGCTTCTCATGTTCTTACAATAAAAACTGCTAATGGGTCTTTAATGATAGTTCGTCATGTTGGTCATGTTTCTACATCCAATGTGTCTCTCCTTAACACTTATTTTATTCCACAACTTTCTCTCAATCTTCTTTTTGTTGGTCAACTATATGACATGGGTCTTGACTTACATTTTTCTCATACTAGTTGCATTATTTAGGGTCCACAAATGAGAAGAATAATTGGGACAGGCTGTAAGATTGGACAGTTATTTGAGCTCATTAGTCTTTGCATGTTTTCTACTGGCTATATTGCTTTTGCTGGTTCTGTTACATCAGTCACACCTATTTATCTTTGGCATTCTAGATCAGGGCATGTTTCTTTTAATAAGCTAGAGCTCTCAGTTTCTAATGGGTTGTTAGGTTCCATTAAAAATGAATAATTTGATTGTACTTTCTGTAAACTTGCTAAACTAATAGTTCTTCCATTTAATTTGAGTGAGCCTATATCTCATGAACCTTTTAATTTAGTTCACTCAAATATTTGGGGATTTGCTCCTATTGGCACTATGGGCTGTTCTTGTTAATTTGTTGTTTTTATAAATGATTTTTCTTGATTTATCTGGATTTATCTTTTACATCATAGATCTGAATAACCTTTTGTTTATACCACTTTTGTTACTATGGTTGCCACCCAATTTTTTTATAAAATAAAAGTTCTTCATACTAATAATGCTATGAAATATCAAGAACAAAATCATCTTAATTTTGAAACAACAAGCCACTATTCTTTAGCATTCTTGTCCTTATACTTCTTAACAAAATGATAGGGCCAAACAAAATTATAGATATACCCCTGACATTATTTGTGCCTTTCTTATTCCTATAGGTTGTCTTAATCATTTTTGGAGTGAGACTATTCTCATAGCCATCTATAATATTAATCGAATTCTTTCTTCTATAATTTATAATCAAACTCTACATGAATGACTCCATGGTGCCCATGCTAATTATGCTTCATGCTTGCTTCATTTTTTTCCCACTTGTTGAATACACCAAACTTGAATCTCATGATTGATTATGTTGTTTTCTAGGTTATGGGATAGAACATAAGAGCTATAGATGTTGGGATCCTATCTCTAAGTTTCTCAAAATTTCTCTATATGTTGCTTTTTGGAAACATAAGATATTCTCTACATTTTCTAAGTTTCACATTGATTCCTCCTCTTCTACTTCATTTTTACTAATCCTATTATAGAGTTATTTCCAGAAGATCTCTTAGTAAGTTATCTGGTAAGCATCCAACTCCACCTCTAACTGGTCTTGATGTGCTTGCTCTGTTTGCTGATCCTACACATATGGCTACTTCTTTTAGTACATTTCTTAACTCCTCTAAATTGACTGATGGTTCTTATCTTCATCGTTCTATAATGGTACGTGAACCATCTGTTTGCATACATGATTTTTCATTGTTACTCCATTGCTCATTTATATAAACCGCATTGTTTTCGAGAGGCTCAAACTGATCCTCTTTTATAGCAAACTATGATTGATGAATTGTAGGCCCTGAAAAGTCTCAAACTTGGGATTTGGTTGACTTGCCTTTAGGAAAATTTATGGTTGAATGTAAGTGGGTCTAAAGATCGAAACTAGTTCTAATGGATCAAATATTGTTATAAGACACATCTTGTTACCAAGAGATACATCTAAAAATATAGAATTGACTACGAGAATACATTTTCTCCTATTGTGTGACTCACCTTAGTTAGAAGTTTGCTTTTCATGGCTGTAGTCAAAAGATGGAGCCTATTTCAGATGAATGTCAAAAATGCTTTTTTGAATGAAGATCTTGCTGATAAAGTTCATATGAAGGCTTCTTCTAGTTATGATAATCCATTTGGCAAAGTTTGTTGGCTCTGTAAAGCTTTGTATAGTCGAAAACAAACTCCATGAGCTTAGTTCTCCAAATTCATAACCACAATCAATTCACTTGGCTTTATCTTTAATGCATATGATTCGACATTGTTTGTTCAAAAATCTGATAGAGGTATCACTCTTCTTCTACTTTATGTTGATGATCGATAATTACTGAAGATGATTAAGGAGGAATCTCTACTCTTAAATAATTTCTTAGTCAGAAGTTTGAAATAAAAGATCTTGGCAATCTCAGCTATTTTATTGGACTTGAGGTGTATGGTGATTTTGAAGGATATTTTTCATCTCAAGCTAAATATGTCTCTAATCTCATTTTTAGGCAGGTTTATTGGATAGCAAGGTTATTTCTGCTCCTCTTGAGTTATATGATATACTTAATTCTACTGATGGAATACCTCTCTTTGATGCTACTCTATAAGATATTTGATAGCCTAGTTTATTTTATAGTCACACATCCTGACATAGCCTATGCAGTTCATCTAGTTAGCTAATTTATAATGGCACCTTGCTCCACTCATTTTTAGCTGTATTATGGATTCTTCGCTATGTTAAGGGTGGTCTTTTTCATTGACTATACTTTTTTCTCATTTGTTTCTCCAATTATCTGCTTTTTTAGCTTTAGATTGGGCTAGTGATCCTACTAATAGATAGCCTACTACAGGGCATTGCTTTCTTCTAAAAAGTGACTCTCTAATTTCCTGGTGTAGTAAGAAGTAAACAATTATTTCCAGATCAATTACTGAAGTTGAGTACAAAGCAATTGTTGATACCTCTTTAGAATTACTTTGGTTATGCTGGCTACTTAATGATATGGGACATTTCCTCCTCTAAAGCCACCTCTCTGTTATGTGACAACCAAAGTGCTATTCAGATTGCTTACAATGATGTCTTTCATGAGTATACTAAGCATATCGAAATCGATTACTACTTTACACGCCAGCATATTTATAATGGTATCATCATCCTCACCTCAATTTCCTCTACTGATCAGCTAGTAGATATTTTCACCAAGTATCATCCATCTGATCATTTTCAATATTTAGTCACTAAATTTAAGTTAACATTTGTAATACCTCAAAAATAGTTCTACATTAAATGGGAAAGAAAAATGTTATGTGCAGACAACTCAAGTTTACCTGCTACCAATTAAGTTTTGCTCGAGTTTTTTAGGCTAGTGGTTTCAACCACTAATTGGTTAATTAGGCTAGCAAGTAAACTTGGGGTGTTACAAATGGTATCAGAGCCAATTTAAGTGTACGAAAGTTGGTCATGAAAAAATGACTACCCATGGGATTGTAGTAGAGTCCAGTCATATGGAGCTATCCTTGCAGCACCAATGATCTAACTTAGGGCAGTTCTGGTTAGCTTATAGCATGCAACGAGAATATCGCATACCTCAAAAATAGTCACACATCGGATTAAAAAAAAAGTATTGTATGCTTATAACCAAGTTCACACTTGAGTTTTTAAAGCCACGTAATTTCGATCCATTAACAGATTAATTAGGCCAGTAAATGGACTTGGGATGTTACAATATCTTTGGCACCCACCTTCTTCTGAGTTTGATGGCCCACTAATAGATTAATTAACCTAGATAGACTTGGGGCATTACAGTATCTTTCGTATCTCTTGAATGATGTCTAAAATAAATATAGTAGTCAAAATTAACCTAGATAGACTTGGGGCATTTACACCCACCTTCCCTATTCATCAAAATTGACTAGTCGCGGTTACCTTATTTATCGAATCCTTCCTTATTCATCAAAATTGACTAGCTGTAGTTACTTAATATACTATACAGCATCACTGTGATACATCATTCCTTATTCATCAAAATTGACTAGCCATAGTTACCTAATATACTATACAGCATCATTGTGATACATCTTTCTTTATTTATCAAAATTGACTAGCCATAGTTACCTAATATACTATATAGTATATTTGTGATATATTGATTAAATTACCATATGTATCCCTACAATTTATAAGAATCCATACAAACCTAATGAAAGAGGTATGAATTAATATTTTCATCATCTGTTTTTGTTTTCAGGCCAAATCAAGAGAAAGACATGGATTCCTCACTATGGGGCCTTTAGATTCCTTCATCTCTCTTCTTCATTCGGAACAACGACTTTTGAGTTCCTATCGATATTAGTGAAGAAGTCTTCCGGTCCATTTCAGTATGGGATATGTCAACTCAATTCCACCTGAGTTGATCGGATACGTAGACATCGAGTTGATGCTAAGTCAACCCAAGCCAAGTCCCTCTTCTGTGTTTTTTTTTTTTTCCCCTTTTTTGTTTTCCTTTTCCTAATTGCACCAGTCAAATGGATTGTTCTTATTAGATTGAGTCCAAGAAGGCTGAACCTTAAAATAGTTCTTTAAATCATGTATATTTTTCTAAAATTCTCTTTTACATAAGATCATCTTCTTCACTTTAGATTTACTGTAACTCATCTACAATTGAAGGATAATTGCCAACTTTGCTGTATTGTGCTTACTTAAATGCTGCTGGTTGAATGAAATATATCATGGTATATATCCCAGTTTCTTTTTCTCATTTTTTGGATTTAATAAACATCGATTTCGCCATTTAATTCATTTATTTTTTATCTGCACTTCAAATGTTTAGCTATAGTTTGATGCCATGATTGGTCTAATTCTATTTCTTTTGATGCATTCAAGTAGATTTACTGGAGATTAATTTTTGTTTAATGTATGAAGGAAAAGGCTAAAATTCCAGGAATCAAGGTTTAAAATCTTGCGAAAAGTATCGGTTTATCATGATACAATCACATGTTGTAATGCAAAACATGTGAAATTGGATAGCATATTATTAAGAAAGAAACTAAATGTTTGATGTCACGAACCAATGTTCTTTGTGTGAATGTTATCTATTGCCGCAGAAATCTGTTCTCTGACTCGGGTGTGCTTCTGGCTCCTGATCCGGACGCCGATCTCATTGCCTCGAAGTGGAACCTGCAAGACAGTCCGTGCGCAGAGGGTATTGCGGGGGTTGCCCTCTGCGGAGGACACTCCGACGCCTAAGTCAGAAAAGATTCACAGCAAGCAAATGTGAGGAGAAGACTCTCACAGAAGAGATCCCCTAAATGGGTGTTCTCTCCCGAGAGCTCCAAGCTCAGATGGAGCTGCTCTCGGTATAACAATGGGTGAAAATGAGTGAATGTCCAAGTGTGTGTAGTTGCGTACCTGAGAGATTCAAGGGTAGCGGTATTTATAGGAGATCACCTGATTCTTTGGGCGTGTCGCGGGGGAGGTCTGAAAGCCGTTAGGATTCAGAATCGATTCGAATCAAGTTTGTTATGGGGTCAGTAGGATCCGTATCTTGTCGGTTAGAGGATCGATGGCTGGGAGAGCTGGTTAATACCTTGAGATTCAGCGATTACATAGGTTCTAGGCCACTCCTAGGTATGATTCTCCGCTTGAAATCTTATTCAGTCATAGTGAATTTGAATTCTCTTGCGCTGGATTCCGCAGAGATATTCGAGTGCCTTGGTCCGACCGAGGCAAAGGGGCCACTCAGGTTACCGAGGTATAGACGGCTTAGGTCGCCGAGGTATAAGGATGGCTCGAGTAACCGAGGTATGAGAATGGCTCGGGCTACCGAGGTATGGATGGCTCGGGTTGCCGAGGTATGAGAATGGCTCGAGCTGCCGAGGTATAGATGGCTCGGGTTGCTAAAGTATGAGAATGGCTCGGGCTACCGAGATATAGATGGCTCGGGTTGCCGAAGTATGGGAATGGTTGGGGTTGTTGGGACGACCTGACTCCACTGAGGACGATTGGGCTTCGCTGCTTAGTAGGTTTAACAGCTGGCCGACAGGACGTTGGAATTGGACTAGACCCAATTGTCAACGTGTGCGGTCATTAATGCAATGATGATTTTACCCCTCATTACATGCCCCCCACTCCCTAGTCCAAAGTGTAAGTTCGGATATAGGGAGTAGAGTTCCATAACAATCTTATTTGGGGGATTCGAAAAGGCAGGCAATGATAATCTCGTAAATGATGGGCCGATGTTTTGTCATCATTTTTTGCCGTAGCTCGAGGAGGAAATGCCTCGTTTCCAGCAGACCACGATAGCGGAAGTTCCACATGGTGGGACTCCTTTATTCTGATGCCCATATCAAAAGTTTTGGCATCTCGAGCTTTCTTTCTGAAGCGCTTATTTAAAGAGGGCTAGGGCGGCGCTCGTTCTGCAGTGTTTCTCCGTCCCTGTCATAGAGATTTTCCATTCTTTCTCTGAACCCTTGCTTGCTTGTTCATATCCTGCCCCTTATTCAGCCGATATGAAGGGCCCAGGTGATGTTGACTCTGAGGTAACCCTTGATGACCTGGATAGGATCCGTCGCCATTATAGGGTTCCTCGGGATGTAGCCTTATGGGTGCCGAGGGCCGAGCACCGGGTTTCGACCGAATTAAGCCATGGAGTCTTCTTCTATGAGGAGAGCTTGAGGGTAGGTCTTCGATTCCCTCTTCATCCGTTGATACAGGAGGTGATGATGTTTTACAATATATGTCCAACAATGGTAGCCCCAAATAGCTGGTGCAATCTTATCGGGTTCATCTCGATGTGCAGTCGTATTGGGGTGACTGCAACCCTTCCCATATTTCGAGTCTGCTACAACCTGGTTTCTGGAAGGAGCTCTGAGTGGCCCTACATTGGTCCTCAGAAGTCATTCAAGATGATTTCTGATAACCCATCTTCGATAAAGGAGTGGAAGTCCTGATTTTTCATTACCGAAGGAAACATTAGTTCAGATTTTCCGAGGGAATGGGCGAGTTATGTGAAGGATCCGAAGGCGCGCCCAAAGTTGAGCGAGCAGGAGAAGAGAGATCTGGTAACCCTTCATAGTGGTCAGGAGGTATCAGCCAGCACTCTGTTAGCAGAGGATGCCCTTATCGCCACCGGGCTTAGCTCTGTTGACCCTCAAGGTGAGTCTTCACTCTGATGGTCAGTGCGTCTATGTAATTCTATTACTGTTTATTTGAACATTTGCTGTGTTTTCAACCGAGAGGTCTGCATTTGTGCGTCTGAGGGTGAGTCTTCGCTCTGATGGTCAGTGCGTCTATGTAATTCTGTTACTGTTATCTGAACATTTGCTGTGTTTTCAACCGAGATGTCTGCATTCGTGCATCTATGTAATTCTATTACTGTTTATCTGAACATTTGCTGTGTTTTCAACCGAGAGGTCTGCATTCGTGGGCCAAATGAGGAAGGAGTTGGGCAGCGCCATAGGAGCTCTGGCTTCGGGGATAAGCATAGGTCCGAGAAGAGGTCTCGTCCTTTTGGGTCTCGCCTAAAGGAGCCGAGAAGAGACGGCGTTGGCCGCCACTCTTCCACCCCTAAGAGGGGGGAAGCGGGAGCGTCGGTCGTGGCTGGTGAGCCCCCCTTGCCGGAGGGGGACACAGCAGTGGGGATGGAGAGTACCATTGGGGAAAACTTGGAGAGAGCCATAGAAGTTTTCCCCCTCAAGTAGTGATTGTATCAGATGATGCCGAGGAGATGTCGCCGGTCCATCCGGCGATCCTTCTGCCAGAGGTTAATCAGCTTTAGTTACCAGTGGTGAGGAGCCCACTGCGCGTGGAAGAGGCCCCTGCTCAGGTGGAGGGGTCAGGAGAGGCAGTGGTGGCTACCAAAGCTCGAGTGGAGCCGCCTGTTGAAAGGTTGGTGAAGGTTGAGGTGCCTCCTGCTGAGGGTCTCCCTCTTATGGTACCAGGGGATGTCGTGAAGAGATTGAAGTTCAGGTGGAGTATGTCGAAGATGAAGCAATAGTCGGAGAGGAAGAGGAAAAAGAAGAAGAATCACTAAATGAAGGGGACGCCCGGGCCGGGGTTCTCTCAACCGGGGCCGAAGCATCCGAAGCCCTACAGGCTAAAGTTCTGATGGAGGAAACCGAGTGGATGGTGGTTCCTCAGGCCGAAGTCCCTCAGGCTAGCTCTTCGGCTATGAGTTCTCTTATCCACAGCGCAGAGGTGGATGACATGCTCACCGCCTTGATGTGGTTTGTTCTGCGCGCGGGGGGAGTTTCTCGACGGACGAGCCTACAGTCGGGGATATTATTGATGCAGCTTTTGGTCAGTCCAGAGCGCCGAAGGATGTTTACCTTCTTTCCGAAATTAGTAACGCTACCCTTATGAAGATTGCTTCAAACTACGCCTCTTGGGTAAGTCATTGTACCGAGGTTGTAACTCTTAGTTGGTCGGTTCGACCGTGGTTTCTTACTTGTATTTTTCTGCAGAATGCCTTGATTACGAGGGCGCTGAATTGGCGCTTAAATTTGGCCACTGGGGCCTGCACTCAGGCTAGGAAGGAGGCGGCGGACCTTCGAACAAGGGTGGATTCAACCAGCCGGCTTTCTCGGGCCTTGGCATCCATTAAGGGGACCTCGAGAAGATGGACGAGTCTTACTGAATTACCACCGAGAGGGCCTCTTGGCTCAAGACTCAAGTCAGAGAGCTTCATGATTTCCGTGAACAATCGGATAAGGCTTGCCTGGAGTTATCCCAAATTAAGGCTAAATATGCCAACAAAGTTAAAGCCATACAGCTGTATTTTGACAAAAGGTGGGACCAGCTGAAGAATAGTCATGCGAGGAGAAGAATAGTTGGAGTAGGAGGCTCGAGGAGGAGGAGCACAAGTGCCGGTGGTAGCGGGATCAGCTTGCCGGTCTGAATAAAGAACTTGTCGATGGAAGATAGGCTGAAATGGCAACATGACCAGATTGCTAGGCTCACCGCTGATCTCGATCAATCTCGGTGGGAAATCGAGAACAAACAATCCCAAATTAATGACCTCAAGGAGGGTCTCCAATAGAATGAAATGGCCAAATTGAAGGCCCTGGAAAAGGTACATGAGCTGAGCAATAAAATGGCTCGGCAGGAGGAAGAGGTATGGTGTCTTCTCATTTACTTGCTTCTGGCATTTTTCTTTTGTTTGTGGACTCAAACGACCTGATGTTTTGCAGATGGGCAAAATCGGGCTCAAGGAGCAAGAGCAATTTAAGGCTCTAAGGGTGGAGTTGACTGCGAGTCACCAAATGAACCTCAAACTCGGGATCAGCTAGCTGAGGCTAACAACTGAATCACCTCGGCTGTGGAGGAGTACAAAAGTTCCGCTCAGTTTTCTGAGGAGCATAGAGAGGCTTATGCGATGCATTTCGGTTCGGCGAGGAGGAAACTTGGGCAAAGATCTCTCGAGTGTATCCCGAGTTAGATTTATCTTTTCTGGAGGCCGAACGTTATGATACCCATACCCCAAAGGCCGAAGAAGCTGAGTATGGAAATATTTTGGACATCGATCTTGACGCTATCCTGGGTCCCAAAGAGGCCGTGGCTCATGAGGAAAGCCTTCAGCCTATCGGCGAGGAACCCGAGGTCTCTCTTTCAACAACATTCGAAGTGGGTGAAGCGAGTCAAGTCCTTCCGGATGTTACCAAGGAGGTTCCCAGGACCGACCCGAACCCTGATTCTTAAGGGTTGCTCATGTATTTTTTATTTTTTCAATTTGTAATCCGATCGGGATTCAATGAATGAATCTTTTAATCTCTTTTTGCTTTGCCTTATTGCTTTGGTCATTGTCTTTTCGAACGACCTTTTTGTCGGGAGTTCCCTCGATGGTAAACGAATTGTAATGAAATGTGCTTTAAGGTCGGATAGCCCTTGGGGGTTCCGAATCGAAGATTCTGCTCTATCGAAGCTGGATTAATTGGTTTTGCTGATGCATAAAATTGTTCGGTTTTGCCGTGGAATGTAACTCCGACTTCGCCTCAGTTGGGGCCGAGGTTAGGTGCGCGCAGCCAACTTGGTTTGCCGAGGCACGAAATGGTTCGGCGTGAAATGACTGAGGACGGTGCAAATACCTTGGCTAAGGTCGAGGTTAGATAGCTCGGTTTGTCCAAAGCAAAAAGTTGGTATGTTTTTGGATGAGGCATACAAAATGGCTTTGCCGAAGAATGCTTGTTTTCGCTTAAGGCATTTATCCCATTGGCCTTTTCCAACGTGGGTCTCTTTAACGTATGCAATAAGTACTCGATCGCCATTGGGCGGCATCATTTTTAAAAGGGGATTTCCCAGGCCTGCCCATATCTCAAGGACCTGCGGTCGGTTTCTTGCATTTAAGGCTCTTGATTCGAGATCAGAAGAAAATCTTTGTCTTCCATCATGGCTTGAGAGGTGCATCCGGCGCGCTTTGGAAAGTGCCCTTTTCTTTTGATCTATCACATGGCAGCATGGCCAGGGCGTTTCAAATTCCGGAGCTCCCTTCTTTAATGACTACCTCCGGTTTGCTTGCTTATAAAATGGAGAGAGCGGGCCGTGTTATGCTATCTTCCAAGACCTTCTCCATCTGTGAGTTGTAAGGGCTTTCATGGCACCTATTTCATTGAGAGCAGAGAGATCGAGCTTCCCTTTTGAAAGCTGGTTCGTCCCAGATAGCTGGGGTGATGGAGAAGCTGCTGAAGAGCAATAGTCCTCAAGGAAGAAATTCTCGGAGGTCATATGGAGAACGCACGGGATGCCCGCAGAGGTCATATGGGGAGCGCACGTATGCGCTTCCTATGTGGCCTTTGTCATTTGCCATGGGGACCATAGGAAACGAAAAGCATGTGTATTTCTCATGGAAGACATGGAGTTCACCTCCTTCCTTAATTTGGATCCTCAATTCATCCGCCTGAGGAATCTTTTTCCATGTGAAGAGGAGGAGAGTGGTGTTGGTCTGCTGGTTCTCTGCCTATGTTGTTGGGTAGTGGCTAGCAGCCCAGCATCCCACTTGGGGGAGGAGGCTTCATTGGCATAAGCATCCATAGGTCTTTGACCAGGTTAGGATCCCTCAACGCATCCATCCCAGGGATCCGTGGATGGCCTACTTTGCTCTTTGGCATTAACCAGTGGCCCAATGGAGCCGATTGGTTTTTGCGATTTATGGGGTCGGATGTAGAAACATCATTATCGACCGAAGCTGCTCAGTCAAGCCTTTATTTATTTATATTCCTGTGCTATGATGCACTTGTAATGCCTCTCAGGAGGTTGTAATTCTTTCATCAATAAAGAAAGTCTTACCTTTCTTCTTAAAACACTTATTTCTCTTTCCAATGTGATTGTGTTGAGAGTTGTCTTACTCATATTATGCTATCACGGCATGGTTTATTAGTTTGGCAGCGTTTTTTGCTACTTTACTTTTGTTGAGCATAATATTCAATCCTCTGTAGAGGAAGTGTTCATCTCTGTTTATGCCAGAGGGAGGCCTGGGCGGCCCTGTGAACATATGATATTATATGATCCTACTTGAGGGGATGAAATAACTCGCATAATCTTGCCAGTAAATGGAGGAAGGTTACTTACCTCTGCCGGAGCATGATAGGATGCCTTAGTCGCGTCAAGTATTTGAGAGATCACCCGCTTAGGTCGAAGCTTTAGAATTATATCGCTCGGTTTGGCCGAGGCTTCAAAAATTATTCAAAAATATATTACTCAGTTTGGCCGAGGCTTCAGAGATTACTCGGAAATACATCACTCGGTTTGGCCAAAGCTTCGGAGATTGTTCAGTAATATATCACTCGGTTTGGCCGAGGCTTCAAGATTATATTTTACTTGGTGCTGCCAAGGTATGGAGACCGTTACTCAGTTTGGCCGAGGCTTTAAGATTATATTTTACTTGGTGCTGCCAAGGTACAGAGACCGTCACTCGGCTTGGCCGAGGCTTCAAGATTATATTTTACTTGGTGCTGCCAAGGTACGAAGCTTCTCGACTCAGCCAAGGTTTGTCAAATATATTTTACTTGGCACGGCCAGGTACGGAGATCGCTCGGCCGATCGAGGATTTAAAAGATTATATTTTACTTGGCGTTGCCAAGGTACGAAGCTCTCTCAGCCTGGACAAGGTTTCTCAAATATATTTTACTTGGCGTGGCCAAGGTACGGAGATCGCTTGGCCCGGCGAGGATTTAAAAGATTATATTTTACTTGGTGCTGCCAAGGTACGGAGACCATCACTCGACTTAGCCGAGACTTCAAGATTATATTTTACTTGGCGCTGCCAAGGTACGAAGCTCTCTCGGCCCGGCCAAGGTTTGTTAAATATATTTACTTGGCGTGGTCAGGTACGGAGATCGTTCGGTCCAGCCGAGGATTTAAAAGATTATATTTTACTTGGCACTGCCAAGGTACGGAGATTGTCACTCGGCTTGGCTGAGGCTTCAAGATTATATTTTACTTGTCGCTGCCAAGGTACGAAGCTCTCTCGGCCCGATTGAGGTTTGTCAAATATATTTTACTTGGCACAGCCAAAGTATGGAGATTGCTCGGCCTGGTCGAGGATTTAATGCATAGCAAGACCTGCTCCTCATTGCAGCTTTCAAGGAGAGTTATAAAAATTTTGTGAGTCTTTGAGAATTAAATTTAATTCAATGAGCAGAGTGAGTTCAGTAAGAGTGTACTTTTACTGATGATATGCGCGGAGATTATCCGAGTTCCACGTTTGAGGAATAGATTTTCCATCCAAATCTTGGAGTTTGTAGGTGCCTGGTCTGATTATTTCCGTCACTTGGTAGGTGATGAGGACATCAGTTCGGACCAGAGTTCGGGTCAGTTGAACCAGTCCTTGGATGTTCCTGTACCAGCAGCCCAGAGTCAGCAGGCCACGTCAGGGAAGCCCACGCCAGGTAGTCTACGAAGGTCCAAGAGGTTGCAGAACAAACGGGCTTGAAATTCCATGTTTGGGCCGAGTGTACGGAGTTGACCCGACTTCGTTTTGACACTTTGGGTCAATCGAATTCGGTCAGCTACTGTGTCAGATTGAGCCCAAACTTGGCTGGTCACATGGAAACGGACTGCTGATTCAAAGTCATCGCCTTTAACGATGAGCTGCTGTGGATTTTGGCCATCCGGGCTCGTCTGATAGGAGTTTTGGGCCTGTTTTCGTTTTTTATGGCATAGTTGTAATTTTTCTAAACTTATGATATTAGGGTTTTATCTCTTTTATTTAGGTTGGTTTTGGGCGGCCGTCAAAAGGCAGAGAAGAAAGACGCTATTTTAGATTTCCTTTTTTTTCTTTTCTTGAATGGAGATGAATGTTTTCTTTTTTTTCTGATTCAAAACAATTGAATTGAAAATTCAATTGCTCTTCCTTTAAATTTCGGATTGTGAGTGATCAAATTCGAAATTTTTCCC
>UESW01003932.1:938643-1051136 GCA_900491605.1 Calamus simplicifolius | reverse complement strand
TGGGTCCAAGGAATGAATATTTTAAGTCATCTGGAAGAGGTTTCAATTCTAGTTGGGGTGGTTCTTCCAAGGATGGTATTAAAGGACTTGGTTTAGTTGGAAGTGGTTCATATTTTATAGTCCAGGAGGGATGGTGTCGAACTTAGGTGGTTCTAATAACATGTTTATCTCTTTGGTATACTCATCAATATCAAAGTCATCTATTCCAAAATGTGTAAGACATATTTGTAAAGGATCCGAATCAATCAAACTTTGGAATTTCTTATCTACTACTTCCTCTATCATGTTTACTTCATTTAAATCATACACAGGTGGTCCTTGGGAAGCATTAAAAATATTTAATCTCATCTTCTTGTTTCCAAAAGATACATCCATCACACCTGTTCTACAATTTATGCATGCATTAGCAGTAGCTAGAAAAGGTCTTCCAAGGATGATGGGAATTTGGTTAGGATTACCACTAGATTCCATATCCAACACAAGGAAGTCGACAGAAAAATAGAATTCATCCACCTTTATTAATACATCTTCTAATATTCCACGAGTTCTTTGACTGATCTATCTGCCAATTGTAGTGTTACTGTGGGTTTTAATTCTCCAAATCCGAATAATTCATACTAAAACTTGGGAGAAGGTTTACACTCGCACCCAAATCTAATAATGCTTTCTTGATTGTGAAGTTTCCTATGACACATGATATAATCGGGGTACCAGGATCTTTTAATTTGGGTGGGATTATTTGCTGAACAACTGAGCTAACTTGCTCAGTCAAATGTATCTTTTTTGGTATTTTGTCTTGGCTTTCCATTTTTGTGTGCATAGATCCTTCAAAAATTTGGCATAAGCCGAAACTTGCTTATAGCATCGAGAAGAGGTAAGTTTATTTGGACTTGCTTAAATAACTCAAGCATCTCATTCATTTTTATATTCTTCTTATCTGAAGGCAAAGGAGATTCTAAAGCACTAGGGAATGGGGCTTTAGGTATGATTGCTTGATCATTGAATTCCTTTTCTTTTTCATTTCTTCTCTCTTCTGGTTTAGCCACTTCTAATTCTGGGATGGTTCAGGTGGGTTCAATGCTTTTCCACTTCTGAGAGTCATGACTGATTTAGCATGTTCTGAAAATTTGTCAGGACTATTGGAACCTTCAGCCATGAATTATCCTTTCGGGTTATCGATAGGCTGACTAGGTAACTTACCCTCCTCCCTTCTACTGAATGCTGTGGCTAATTGACCTATCTGAGTTTCTAGTTTTGCAATAGATTGTGTGTGGGAGTGAAGGATTTGGGTATTCATTTCTTGCCCTTTTAATGCTTGTAACACTTTGTCTTCAAAAGTAGGCTGATTATTCGATGGAGGTTGTGGGATGTTTGGATATTGTGAATGGCATGTTTCTAAAATTGGTTTCTTGATAATTAGGTCTCATCGATGAATTGGCTACAGGTTGAGGTTTCCAGAAAAATTTGGATGATTTCGCCAGCCAGGATTGTAAGTATTTGAAAATGGATCATTTCCTGTTCTAGGAGCTAATCGGGTTGGGCTTGGTGGGCTTGTTCTTGAACAAGTTCAGGAAATTGGTATGCAGCTGGATATTCACCTATAGAATGGGTTGGACTCGAACAAATTATGCAGACCTCATGTAATTGAGTAGATGGGGAAGAGATGTTTCCAACTTATAGAATCCGGTCAAGTTTATGGGATAATTCATCTACCTTAGTATAGATATCTGTAGAATGACCTATTTCATATATTCTACCTCTTTTAGGTTCTACGGGAGGGTCTCGACGAGCAACTGACATGTGATGTAATGAATTCTTACTCAATGTCTCAAAGAGTTGCCAAGCCTCATGTTCATTTTTTAACATAAATGTCCCACCAATGAAGCATCAACCATTTATCGTGCTTTTCTGATAATCCATCATAAAAGCACTGAACCAGTTGCCATTTGGGTATAGCATGATGTGGACATTTTCTAATCAGTTCTTTTAATCTTTCCCATGTCTCATGGAACATTTCTCTATCTGTTTGGGAAAAACTTGTTATGACTTTTCTAATTTGATTTTTTTTCCTATAGGAAAATATTTCTTAAGAAATTCTCTCTGAAGATGATCCCAAGTTAAAATTATAATAGTGTCTAATGAATTTAACCAATACTTGGCTTTATCTTTTAGGGGAAAAGGGAATAACTTAAGCCTAAGTGCATCATCTGAGAAATTTGAATCTTGATAGTTGAGCAAATTTCTAAGAATTCATCTAAGTGTTTGTAGGGATCCTCGTTTGTAAGTCCATAGAAAGATGGTAACATTTGGATTACACTTGACTTAATTTCGTATTGGGCAGCCTCTACTGGAGGCACTTGAATGCAGGGAGAGTAGGTATACCTTGAAGGAGTGAAATACTCTTTTAACTGCCGTGGTTGATTATTTTCATTATTAGGATCCATAATTATGAGTCTGTTTGCTCTAATAGTTCTTTCTATCTTAGGATCTAAGGGTATAAGGTTGGGTTGCAACGATCGGCGACCAAGCATACACCCTACCAATGATTCTAAAGCAAACAGTTTTTTAAAAAATTTATTTTTAATAGAAGAAAACGAGGGAAATTCTAAAGAAAATACCCTAAAAATTCTAGAACTAAGAATAATTTAATTAGGGTTTAATAATTTTTTTAGCAATCAAGTTAACAAAGATTAGACTCTCTACTCTAGGTTTACCCTAGATCTAGACAACTCCTAACTTCGAAGACCGCCTTGAAGCCCTTCAAGTCAAAAATTAGCTGATTAACTAGCCAGTTGAGGATAAGGTCAGTGGGGGTCCTCCCGTTGCTTACTAGGTAAGCGAACAGAACCAATTAAGTAACAACTTTCCTTTCTTTTCTAGACACCAGTTAAGCAGTCAATCTCGACCCAGTCCAACTCTTTTGGGTGCCTTGTCCTATTAAGCTCGAGTTCCTTAGGGGCTGATGTCTAATTAATTTTAGAGTTAAAGGTTTGGATTAATGTAGAATGAAGGATGTTGTGATGAAATCCCCACCTTATCTTGATTAGGGGTTTGTGCCCTTAAGTTAATTATGATATGCTATGCAACAAACAGATGTTCACTCTTAAATTATCAAACAAAATTAATCTAAATATTTTTAAATTTTTTTTAGATTTTTATGATTAGGTTTCTAATTTCCTAATAAATTATGAGATGTCAATGGAAGGATTTTGAGTTTTGCAGAAAATAAAACACCTAAGTCAATCTAAGCATAGAAATAATTATTTTGTTTATATACTTTATTTTTATTTTTTAAATTTTTTTTTATTTGTTTCCTTAAATTAATTATGTTTTATGGAAGGTGTCTTAGGGTTTTCTTTCAGTTTTTTTTAGGTAAGTTAATTAAAAGGAAAATTTGATTAGGTTAAAATTAGATTTGTGGCAAAAAGGAAAGTAATAATTTTTTTAATGTTAAAAAGAAAATATGCAATTCTAACAATTAAAGAAATAAAAATAAAGACACAATAACTATTCAAAAATTAAGAGAAAATTAATCTAATTTTTTTTTAATTTTTTAATAAATTTTAATTTTTTTTCAAAATAACACACTTAAGTCTTCGGCAACGGTGCCAAAAATCTGATGCGTGTCGTAGCGCAATGATTAAAACACCTTAATTTACTATTAGAATAGCGAGAGTAAGGGATCGATTCCATAGGGACTTTAGCGATTATCTTAAAATAAATTTATAAATTTAACTAAATAGATAATTATTAGTGCAAAATAATCAAGATATGGTTTATCTTATTAGAGCACGACCTGTACCCGTAGATCACAGCCCATCCCTTTTAAGAATAAATCAGTCTAAATTATTTTCACTTAAATAGAATTTAATAACAATTAAATATGCATAAAACTTTATTTTATATAAATTAAAGAGTCATAACATTAAGAAGGCAACAAGAAAGCAATAAATTCTCTCTACACCAAACCAAAGAAGTCTTTATTCATGCGCCTCCCCACACGAAAAGATCACCTCGTCACGGCTGGAAGAAGAGGAAATCTGGAAGAAGAGGAAATCACGGAACAGAGCACCTCGTCACTACTCCACGTCCATGGATAGCCTTGGAACAGAGGAACACCTCGTTATGGAATAGAGGAACACCTCGTCACGGCTGGCTGGAACGGGGTGTCTCACGAGCGCCTAGAGCAGAGCAGATCCGCATAGCTGCAGCGCCTTCTTCACCGGAACAAAGCCTCTTCAGCCACAGAACAAAGCCTCGGAGGGGCAGATCCTGCTTCACGAACCCTCTTTGTGCTATTTATAGAGTCCGGACGTGGCCTTGACGCGGCAAGGAATCCTGTTTCAAAACAGAGACGGCAGCGGAAGCAACGAAAATAACAAAGGAAATCTAAATAAATCATCAATAAAATTCAAATTCTTTCTAAAAGAATTTAATTCTCTCAATTTGATAACTTTCAATCTAATCTATTCCTTAGTTAGTGGAGGAAACGGTTAGAATAGAATCGGAGAAGAATCGTGCGGAAACAGGGAGCTGGGCTGAGAAAACGTGCCGTTTTTGCTTTGAAATCCGTACTAAATCCTTATAAAATCAATTACGAGCTCATCTTAAATCCGATTTGAGTGCCGTTTGCGTTGTTAAATCCCTAAAATCAAGCTCTTTATGTTGATAAGATTTTATCTAAAATATTATAAATATTAAATAATAATATGTACGTTAAATTATTAATTAATAGTTTAATGATAATTATTTATGCGTTATTAGGTCGGATGTAGAAACATCATTATCGACCAAGCTGCTCAGCCGAGCCTTTATTTTATTTATATTTTCTGTGCTATGATGCACTTATAATGCCTCTCAGGAGGTTGTAATTCTTTCATCAATAAAGAAGTTTTACCTTTCTTCTTAAAACACTTATTTCTCTTTCCAATGTGATTGTGCTGAGAGTTGTCTTACTCATATTATGCTATCATGGCATGGTTTATTAGTTTGGCAGCATTTTTTGCTACTTTACTTTTGTTGAGCATAATATTCAATCCTCTGCAGAGGAATTGTTCATCTCTGTTTATGCCAAAGGGAGGCCTCGGCGGCCCTGTGAACATATGATGTTTATATGATCCTACTTGAGGGATGAAATAACTCGCATAATCTTGCCGGTAAATGGAGGAAGGTTACTTACCTCTGCTGGAGCATGATAGGACGCCTTAGATGCGTCAAAGTATTTGAGAGATCACCTGCTCAGGCCGAAGCTTTAAAATTATATCGCTCGGTTTGGCTGAGGCTTCGGAAATTATTCAAAAATATATTACTCGGTTTGGCCGAGGCTTCAGAGATTACTCAGAAATATATCACTCGGTTTGGCTAAGGCTTCAGAAATTGTTCAGTAATATATCACTCGGTTTGGCCGAGGCTTCAAAATTATATTTTACTTGGTGCTGCCAAGGTATGGAGACTGTTACTCGGTTTGGCTGAGGCTTTAAGATTATATTTACTTGGTACTGCCAAGGTACGGAGACCGTCACTCGGCTTGGCCGAGGCTTCAAGATTATATTTTACTTGGCGCTGCCAAGGTACAAAGCTCTCTCGATCCGGCCAAGGTTTGTTAAATATATTTTACTTGGCGCGGCCAGGTACGGAGATCACTTGGCCCGATCGAGGATTTAAAAGATTATATTTTACTTAGCGCTGCCAAGGTACGAAGCTCTCTCGGCTCGACCAAGGTTTCTCAAATATATTTTACTTGGCGTGGCCAAGGTACGAAGATCACTCGGCCCGACCGAGGATTTAAATATTATATTTTACTTGGCACTGCCAAGGTACGGAGACCATCACTCGACTTGGTCGAGGCTTCAAGATTATATTTTACTTGGCGCTGCCAAGGTATGAAGCTCTCTCGGCCCGGTCGAGGTTTGTCAAATATATTTTACTTGGCATGGTCAAGGTACGGAGATCGTTCGGCCCAGCCGAGGATTTAAAAGATTATATTTACTTGGCACTGCCAAGGTACGGAGACCGTCACTCGGCTTGGCCGAGGCTTCAAGATTATATTTTACTTGGCACTTCCAAGGTACGAAGCTCTCTCAGTCCGACCGAGGTTTGTCAAATATATTTTACTTGGCACAGACAAGGTACGGAGATTGCTCGGCCTGGTCGAGGATTTAATGCATAGCAAGACATGCTTCTCATTGCAGCTTTCAAGGAGAGTTATAAAATTTTGTGAGTCTTTGAGAATTAAATTTAATTCAATGAGCAGAGTGAGTTCAGTAAGAGTGTACTTTTACTGATGATATGCATGGAGATTATCCGAGTTCCACGTTTGAGGAATAGATTTCCCATCCAAATCTTGGAGTTTGTAGGTGCCTGGTCTGATTACTTCCATCACTTGGTAGGGACCTTCCCAATTCGGGGACAATTTTCTTGCTCCAGTGGCTTCAAGACGGATGCCTTTCAAAGCACCAGATTGTCTGGGAGAAAAAACTTTCCTCAGACTCTGGTGGAGTGATAGCGATCTACTCTTTATTGGTAGGCAGCCATCCGGATTCGAGCCTTCTCCCTGACTTCTTCTATTAAGTCAAGATTAATTCGGAGCTGCTCATCGTTGGATTCTTCTGAATAGCCTTCCACACGAGGGGAGGGGAGTCTGACTTCCATAGGAATGACAGCCTCTGTACCAAAAGCCATCTTAAATGGGGTTTGCCCTATGGGTACTCTTTCAGTAGTTCGGTATGCCCACAACACATGGTGGAGTTCCTTAGCCTATTTGCGTCGCGCCTGGTTGAGCTGAGCTTTGATTCCCTGCAGGAGAGTTCAGTTGGTTACCTTGGCTTCTCCATTAGCTTGAGGATGTCTGACCAATATCAGACGATGGAGAATGCCATGATCCTCGCAGAACTCTTGGAACTTAAGGTTGTCGAACTATTTCCCATTATCGGTGATGATAGTGTGAGAAAGACCGAAGCGGCAGATGATGGACCTCCACACAAAGTCTTTAACATGGGCTTCGGTTATTTGAGTGATTGCTTCGGCTTCAACCCACTTAGTGAAATAATCAATTGCAATAAATAAGAACTTCCTTTGCCCCATTGCAAGGGAAAAAGGGCTAAGAATATCTATTCCCCACTTGGCGAAGGGCTAGGGGGATGATATAGAAGTCAGGTGCGCCGAGGGGAGCCTCTAGACATTTGAGTGCCTCTGACATGAATCACAAGCTCGAACGAGGCCATCGGCGTCTTTTTGCATCGTCGGCCAATAATACCCTTGGCGTAGCACTTTGTGGCATAGAGGCTGACCACCGAGGTGATTGCCGCAGATACCTTCATGGACCTTCCGAAGAGCATAATCGGCCTCTGTTGGTCGAAGGCATTTGAGCAGTGGCATTGAGAAGGATCGCTTGTATAGCCAGTCATCAATCAGGACATAATGAGATGATTGCATTTTCAGCTTCCTTGCTTCCTTTCTATCAGTGGGCAGCAACCCTTATTTGAGGTACTTGTGCAGGGGGTCCATCCAGGATGGTTCGGTGTCAATCTGCATCATCTGGTCAGCATCGGCGATGCTGGCCTCTCCAGGACCTCCAAGTGGAATTTCGCTCAAGATCCATTGACTCCGTAGTTGCCAAGCAGGACAGAAGGTCGGTGCGCGTGTTTTCAGTTCTTAGGATCTGGACAATTTTAAATTCATCAAAATAGGAGGATAGATCGCGCACCTTTTGGAGATACCGAATCATACTCAGCTCTCGAGCCTCAAATTCTCCCTGCACCTGGCCGGCCACCAACTGAGAGTCGATGTAGGCGATCAGCTTATTGACCTTAAGCTCGTGGGCGATTTGGAGTCCGGCAAGCAGGGCTTCATACTCTGCTTCATTGTTTGAAGCCGGGAAGGAGAAGCGGATGCCGTATTCGAAAGTCGCGCCCTTCGGACTGGTGAGGACCAGACCGGTGCCAGAACCATCCATGCTAGAGGATCCATCGGTGTGAAGTAGCCATGAGATGCCATGCTTTGGTTGTCCAGGGGTATCCGAACCAGAGCCATCTTCGGGTATGGTGCATTCGAGGAGGAAGTCTGCCAGAACCTGGGCTTTAATGGCTGGATGAGGCTGATACTGAATGTCATGCTCGCTCAGCTCAACAACCCATTTGGTCATTCTCTCTGACGCCTCCGGGCGATGAATAATTACCTTGAGGGGTTGGTCGGTCTGGACGATGATAGCGTGTGCTTAGAAGTATGGCCGCAGATTTCAAACCGATGTCACCAGGGCTAAGACCATCTTCTCGACTCGAGTATACCTCGTTTCAGTGTTTTTGAGTAGTTTGCTGACATAATAAATGGGTTTTTGGACTTTGTTCTCTTCTCTAGTTAGCACCGAGCCAACGACATTTTTGGAAATCGCCAAGTATAGATCCAGCACTTCCCCTGGCTTCGGGCTGCTGAGGGGAGGTGGTGAGCCAAGGTATTTCTTGAGATCTTCAAAGGACTTCTGTCAATCTGGGGTCCATTGGAAGTTTTTGGCCGACCGAAGCGCTTTGAAGAAAGGAAGGCATTTCTTGCCAACCGAGCAATGAAGCGGCTGAGGGCTGCTATTCTTCCAGTGAGGCGTTGCACATCCTTGACCGACCCCGGCGGGGCCATTTGTTGTAGGGCTTGGATCATCTGAGGTTTGCCTTGATGCCTCACTGAGAGACCATGAAGCCAAGAAATTTTTTAGAGTTAACTCCGAAAGCACATTTGGTGGGGTTGAGCCTCATTGATACTTTCGAAGCGTGGCGAAGCTTTCTGCGAGGTCCTCGACGTGCTGGGATGCCTCCTTGCTTTTTACCAACATATCATCAATATACACCTCCATGTTTCAACCAATTTGCTCCTTGAAGACTTTGTTAACCAGCCTTTGGTAGGTGGCACCTGCATTTTTCATACCAAAGGGCATAACTCGGTAGCAATAGATACCTCGATCGGTGATGAAGGTGGTTTTGTTCTCGTCTTCGGGCGCCATTCGAATCTGGTTGTAGCCCGAATAGGCATCCATAAAAGTCATATTTGATGGCCTGAAGTTGAATCCATGAGCTGGTCGATCCGCGGAAGAGGGAAGCTATCTTTTGGGCAGCCTTATTAAGGTCAGTGAAGTCTATGCAAATCCTTCATTTGCCATTCGACTTTTTCACTATGACCACATTCGCCAGCCAGTCGAGGTAATTAACCTTTCGGATAAATTTGGCTTTGATGAGTTATCCACTTCTTTTTAATAGCTTTTTGGCACTCAGAGCAAAGCTCCTTTTTTTCTACTTGATTGGCCGAAAGTCTCGTCTACGCTAAGGCGGTGGATCAGGGCGTCTGGGCTGATTCTGGGCATATCTGATGTAGACCAGGCAAAGACGTCGGCATTCCTCTGAAGGAATTCAATTAATTCTTGCTGAAGCTTTCTTTCCAGCTGTGACCCGATCTGTATGGTTCGGTCGGGCCGAGCCTCATCAAGTGGTACCTCCTCCAGTTCTTCGGCTGGCTTCCTCGTTGCTCAGAGAGATCTCCCGAGCATCCAGCCCATCCACCTCGGGCTTCCTGGACTGGAGGTCGGTGACGAAGCAATGCCGAGCTAGATCTGACTTCCTCAAACAACCCCCACTCCCCATTCGGTGGGAAACTTCATAGCGAGATGGGAAATAAAAATGATGGCCTTGAGAGATATTTGCCCCGGACTACCGAGGATGGCATTGTAAGGATATTGAAGCTTGGTTAGAGGAAATCCATGAGCATGGTAGCCATCGGGACCAGGTGCCGGCTCGAACTGACAGAGTAACAACTCCTTTGGGGATTACGGGTCGAAGGCTTTCTGCCCAAAATTTCAATCTCATAAAGGCATCAAAGTACAAAACATTAATAGAGCTTCATTATCAATCAAGATATGGTATACATCATAATTGTTCATATTCAAAGATACAACCAAAGCGTCATCATGGAGGTATTGTACCTTCCTAAGGTCTTCATCAAAGAAAGTGAGCTCATCCATGCAGGCTTCTTCGGCGGGTTTTCCTCCTTGCCTGGCCAAGAAGATGGGGAGCCAGCCGTCGCTATTACATTAACATTGCCAATAATCGGGGGATTCGGCGGAGGAAACTGGCGAGGCTCGGGTTGGCGTTCTCCTCATTGTTCGGCTCAGGGGGCCCTCTGAATCGGTCCAGCCTATCCCACCGGATCAATCATTCGATCTCATTCTTGAGCTGCCAATAGTCCTCGGTATCATGCCCGTAGTCTCGATAAAAGCGACAGTACTTGGTCGGGTCCCTCCGAATCGCATTGCCTCAGAGAGGAGGAGGCCGAGAAATTTGCCACTTGATCTCCATCAGGATCTGCGCTCTGGCATTGTGAGGGGGGTGTAAGGTCGAACTTCAAGCTGGACTCCGAGTTCGATCTCGAGGCAGCGGCGAAGGAGCTCTATGGTGGCGAGGCGGGCTAGCACGGTGGTGGGCCCGTTGCTTGTTCGAGCCCTTTGCCTCCTCTTCTTCAGCTGCTCAACTCGAGCTAACCTCCTTGATTCTTCAACCCTGGCGTATTTATCCGCCAGGAACATCATGTTCGAAAGGCTCTTTGGGTAGTTAACCTCTAGAGCCATGTAGAAGTCACCTTCCTTTGATACTCCTCTGGCCAGGGCGAACATGGCTACCTCATAGTTGAGATGGTCGACTTCTAAGAGGGCCGTGTTGAAGTGGCCGAGGTAATTCTTTCAGCGATTCCTTCTCTCTCTACTTGACCTCAGAGAGGGAATCAGATCTCCATCGCTGCGACAGCTGCTGATGAACTGGCTGATGAGCAGACAGCACATTTCGTCAAAGGAATCAATGGAACCTGGCTTCAGGCTGTTGAACCAGGTTCAGGCAGATCCCCTTAGAGTAGAGGGGAAGGCTCGACACAGGATCACATCTGACGCTCCATGGAACATCATGATGGATCTTAAGCTGCTCAGGTGATCGTCGGGATCGATGGATCCATGGTATGGCTCGATGGTGGGGAGCTTAACATGAGGGGAATCACTTCCCTCATGATCCTCTCAGAGAAGGGGATGTCCTGCTTCGCTTTCGGCTGGGACAGAGGGGCTTGTCTGATGGCGTCTAATTCCTGATGCCATTCCCAACGCATCTCCTGCATCTGTTGTCTGATCCCTTCATCCAGAGTGGTAGGAGGGATCGGGTGATGGAAAGACGGTAGGGGTGTCGAGTTCTGAAAAGACACCGGAGAGGGAGAACGAACCCGCCTAGATCTTAGCAAGCTCTTCCCTCCAACTCGCTGCGGCGCTGGCTTCACTTTTGCGGGCTGGTGATGATAATCCGCTGCTTCTGGTGGATTAGAGGAAGAGATCGCTGGCGGAGCAGGGGCATCGGCCTCTTCATGAAGCTGAGGAGCAGGGATGACGGGGCCATGGGTCGCTTGGAGCCCCTGGACCTGCTGAACCAGAGCGAAAAACTAGTCCAGCATTACCGTCGTTGTCAGCGGCGAAGGAGTTTTAGCTGCGGTAGCGATGGAGGTACCATACCGCTGATCGGATCAGGCCTTTGAGAGGCGGTCTGATCCTGAGCCTCGGACGTGGCTCTTCTTCGATTGGCCATTAGAGGATGCTTTTTTTGATTTTTTGAGTCTTGTCTCCTGGATCACAAGTTTATGGGACTTGAGGCCCCTCCTTCTAGTGCCAATCTGTTGCCATGAAAATCCGTTCTCTGACTCGGGTGCGCTTTTGGCTCCTGATCTGGATGCCAATCTCGTCACCTCAGGGTGGAACCTGCAAGACAGTCCATGTGCAGAGGGTGCTATGGGGGTTGCCCTCTGCAAAGGACCCTCCGACGCCCAAGTCAATGGAGATTCACAGCAAGCAGATGTGAGGAGAAGACTCTCACAGAAGAGCTCCCCTAGATAGGTGTTCTCTCCCGAGAGCTCCGAGCTCAGATGGAGCTGCTCTCGGTATAATAATGGGTGAAAATGAGTGAATGTTCAAGTGTGCGTAGTTGCATACCTCAGAGATTAGAGGGCAGCGGTATTTATAGGGGATCACCTGATTCTTTGGGCATGTCGCGAGGGGAGTCTGAAAGCCGTTAGGATTCAGAACAGATTCGAATCAAGTTTGTTATGGGGTCAGTAGGATCAATATATCAGTTAAAGGATCGACGGCTGGGAGAGCTGGTTGATACCTTGAGATTCAGCGATTACATAGGTTCTAGGCCACTCCTGGGTATGATTCCCTGCTTGGAATCTTATTCAGTCATAGTGAATTTGAATTCTCCGCGCCGGATTCCGCAGAGGTATTCGAGTGCCTTAGTCCGGCCGAGGCAAAGGGGCCACTCGGGTTACCGAGGTATAGACGGCTTAGGTCATCGAGGTATAAGGATGGCACGAGTAACCGAGGTATGAGAATGGTTCGAGCAACCGAGGTATGAGAATGGCTCGGGCTGCCGAGGTATAGATGGCTCGGGTTGCTAAAGTATGAGAATGGCTCGGGCTGCCGAGGTATAGATGGCTCGGGTTGCCGAAGTATGGGAATGGTTGGGGTTGTCGGGACGACCTGACGCCGCTGAGGGCGATTGGGCTTCGCTGCTTAGTAGGTTTGACAGCTGGCCGACAGGACGTTGGAATTGGACTAGACCCAATTATCGATGTGTGCGGTCATTAATGCAATGACAATTTTACCCGTCATCATTAACCATTTCCAATGGTTCAGCAGTGCCCAAAACCTTTATGCCTTGAGGTTGGCATCTTAAATCACATCCAGCAAAGTAATTGGTGCTTGTTAATTTTTGTGGCCTCTATGCAATTACATTTTTAGGTGGCCATTTATTGATGGCACCCACTTCATGATTTAATACTGATAGCACACTCTTCATAATTCTGAAAAGCTCCAGCCATAACAGAAGAAGAAGGACGAACCAACAAATTGGAGACAAGAGGAAAGCTTGATATTTGATTAAAAGGTTTTCCAAATACAACATGGAAAAGATAAGCTGAATAAGAAAAACAACAGTCGACAAGCTTCATACAAAACAAGGGTCTTCTTCTTGCTTGGGTTGCCTGTTACAAGCTTCACATATGGAGGTTCTTCAAGGTTAACTGGTTAATGAATGAAATGTTTTATGGAGAAGATGGAGTGCTTATAAATTGTCTAGAGAAGAGTTCTCTAGAATGATTGGGAACGATGGCTTGATGAAAAGTGCTGGATAGGTTTGCTATTTCATTTCAAAGAGGTTTAAATTTTAAATTCTATTTGTTAATCCTACATTGTATGTATATATATATATTGATACAGATGGGCGATCATATTAGTCTAGTATGGGTCAGCCCAGATACATTCGAATGCAAAATTTGTAACAACACAGGGGACATGGGTCACCCATCATCCATATCCTATAGCCTACATGCTGAGCCACGGTCGTCGCTGCCTAGTCAGCTACCGTATTGGCTTCACAGAATACATGACGAATCTGGGCAGTATCCACCTCCTGAAGGATTGTCCAAATATCTCTGAGAATCGGATGGTAGATACATCAGGAGCACTCACTTTCCGCATCCACTGTATAACAATCATAGAGTCTCCCTCAATCACAAGCCTCTAAGCTCGAAGAGTCTGAAAAGCATAAGAAATACCAGCCCATGCAGCGTAAAGCTCGGACATGGGACAGAGAAGTTCAGGGAACCAAATCCGTCAGCCGCCAGCATATCGCCCTGTGGTCCGCGAATGATGAAGGCCGAACCAGCTAGTCTGCCGCGGACATGCCCATCAAAGTTGATTTTGACAAACCTGGAGGGGGCTCCCAGGATACATTGTATATTGAAATGCAACTAGATTTACATTATTAAAATCTAGCAGTCTTAAACCTCCTAGCTCGGTTAATTCCTCTAATTCAGATTTCCTTTTTGGAGACACACCCTACGAGATTAATTCCTCGAATATGACTGCCAGGCGATTGAGGTAGCCAGCTAGATTGATTTCTTGACTGTCCAAAATCAAGTCTCGTGCAAGTTAAATTTCTATTATTCTGCTATAGTCTAAGAGCTTCTTACTCTTTCACAAATTTTGATGATTTTTTTTACGATCTTTTCTCTTCTCCTTTTTAATCTTTTCCTTCTTTTTTAATACAATCAGAGGAGCCTTTAGGTTAGACATTCATATGTTCATGCTTGTGATAGGATGCTTTTAGCCCAGTCAGGTTTGTTTGTGGGGATTAAATTGGAGCATGTCACATCAAATTGGAGCATGCTTGACTTCAACTTGACCCAATTTTATATTTGAGTCATAATTTTAGATTTAAAATCCGTCCATTTACTAACAGGGTCAAGTCAGATTGGGTCCATCAATGGTATTTTAGACCCAATGGTTCATTTGGATTCGGGTCGAGATTAAGTTCGATTAAATTCACATTTAAGTCAAGCATCTAGTTTTTCTTTTATTGCAAAAATCTAATACTTGATAATATGATTTTAAAATATATATTTATATTTGAGGACATTATACACAAGAATCCACCAAAATAACTCATGAAATATAAATATTTATCTATCTCTCTTCTTGAATGGGAAGAAGGGCAAATAGATGAATTCAATTTTTTTGGCAATATGTTTATTTAGAATAATTCCTCGAGTCTATCTGATTGGCACTTGAGTCTATCTAATAGGCCATTAAGGAAATTAGATTAATTACTTGATTATCTGACCGGGCCATATGTAGGTTAAATTCTATTCTTTGGCCATGATCCAGACACTTTTTTTTCTCAATTTTCCTTCCCTTCTTTCTGGTAGAGTTGAAGGAGCCTTTGGGTTAGATTTCTGCATCATCATGCAAGCTACAGGAGGCTTCAAGTTGAACTAGGTTTGTTCTCAATGATGATCTTGTTGAATACCTATTAAGGAGGTAAACTTCATTCTTTCTCAAAATTTTCTAACCTTCTTTTGGGAGAGCTAAAGGAGTCTTTGGTTATATTTTTACACCATCATGCAAGCTAGAGTGAGCTTTGAGTTGAACTAGGTTTGTTCTCAATAATGATCTTGTTGAATAGCTATAAAGGGGATAAATTTCATTCTTTTTTAAATGTTCTTTACCTTCTTTTTAGGAGAGCTGAAGGAGTCTTTGAGTTAGATTTTTACATCATCATGCAAGTTAGAGGGGGCTTTGAGTTGAATTAGGTTTGTTCTCAATGATGTTCTTGTTGAATAGCTATAAAGGGGGTAAACTTTATTTTTTAAAAATATTTCTTATCTTCTTTCCAGGATAGCTGAATGAGTCTTTGGGTTTGATTTCTACTCTATCATCCAAGATAGAGCAAGCTTCGAGCTGAACTAGGTTTGTTCTTAACGATAATCCTGTTGAATACCTAAAAGGGGTAAATTTGATTCTTAAGATAACATCCTTATATGTCTCATTTGAGGTACACCTTAAATTTCTTCTATTATTTTATATTTTTCTAAAATATAATTTTTTGTATGCAATTATTAGCAATTCCTATCAATTTTCTTTTTAAATATATTCCCATGGTCTAAGAATGAATTTGTTAATTGTTAATATTTCTATGCCTAGAGGTCTAGTAAATTTGCTTAAAATGTTTTCATTGAATTTTATTATCATTTAGTTTTCTTAAACAACTTTTTTACTTTTAAAAAAGGATTTATATGAATTAATTTTAATTTAAATATTCTCTAATGCTTTTTCAAATTAGTTTTTAAAGACCAAAAAATTTAGGGAAAACTACTTCAAAATCTATGCCAAGAGCTTTAATTCAAATTTTTAAATAAATTTTCTATAATTTGCTACTCCAAAATTCAAGCAGAAATTATTAAATTAGGTTTTCAAATAAAATTCTTAAAAATTCCTGCTAAATATTTTGTTCAATCATTAAAATAAGTTTTGAAATTAAAATTGATATGCCAAAACCTATGAAAAAAATCTACTTTTATTAGTTTGAATATTAAAATTATTTCTTTATTGGGAACCTATATTACAAAAGTTTGGTTTATTTAAATTATATGTAGCACTTGGTTTAGCAACTCATGAATGCATTGTATTGTCTTTTAATTTTTCACTACTCTATTTCCTGATTTTTGAAATCTAAACATTCAAGAGCATTTAAACACTTAATTGCTATTCTATTTTAGTTACAATAATTACTCTTCTGTAAAATAAATGATTAATATTTCTATTTATTTAATCGCCCTTCTCATTACTGCTTTTATGACATTTAAATTTGCATTTCAAAACTTAAAACTTAGTGCAATATTATTGAATGCCATTAATTAAATATTTAAATTAAAATCCTATGAACCATGTGTGCGTAGAATGTCTTAATCAATATTGCTTCTTTCGATGATAAGTGCTATCAAGCCTAAAGAATTCTATGGCTATTTTTTTAAGAAATGACAAAGCCATGTGAGATACTGGCAAATCAATTTTAGATTGATTTGAGTGATCAGACTAACCAATTTGAAATATTCATCTAAACCAAGTTCTCAAATTACCTCTAGCCCTACTCCCTAAGAACCACCATGTTTTGTTCCCAATCTAGAACCCCATGGGAAAAAACTTTTATTGTTGCCATAATGCTTTATGATGATTATCTTCCCACCATGATTGCTAAGAAATTGTGAGATAGTCTAGAGTGGGTAATGCCAACTTACATTGGTTTCCTATATCGAAGTCTCTAAAGTATGCCATGGCTAATTTTAAATTTATTAATGTCTAGATTCATGAATTCTTAAGATCTTCTTAAAAGGTTAAATTTAATATATGCAAATTCTTTGAGAGTTACAAGGTTAAACCAAAGTATAAAAAAAAAGCAAAAAGAGTATTTTGGGTTCAAGAAGAAATGCTAGTATCTCAACAAAGAGTCCTCCAAATACAAGATTGAAAAGATAAGCTTAACAAAGTATGCGAGCCCGTAGTAGCTAGTGTTTAATGTCATATTGGTTATATATAGGAAAGATCTTAAGTACTTGTATAGAATTAAGGATCTCAAACAATATCTTGTTATATAGAAATATTATCAAAGCTGACTTAGCATATAATCTATATAGATTAAGGGATGCTACAAGTGAGTTCTATGTATTTGTGATTGGATTTGAATATAAATTTGGATATGGACCTTTCGTTTGATGAGGACATTGGGGCTTGAATGGAGGGGAGTTTGTGAGAGTCAATACTAATGGGTGTTTAGTTCGACATTAGTTATGAACTTTGGAGATCTTGAGTACTTAAAAAGTAAATCATGATGCTCAAAGATATCATGATATGCTCAAAGTAAAAGTAAATTAATTTCATTATCAACTCAGTCCATTAGTCATGATATGCTCAAAGATATCACAAGGGATAATCTCTTCAAGACAAATTTTGCCTTCAGCATTTGTCATCCTCCATTTCTTCAAGGCCTCTGTGTATGCTTGATTCTCCTCCAGAGAACTTCTAGCATACAACATTACTCAGGTCTGATCAGGTTTTCAATAATTGGTAGAGTTGAATATCTCTACACCAAGCCAAGCAACATGTGACTACTGGAATTTATCATTGAGGGAGACTTTGAATGCACTGAAAAAGACTTGAAAATGCACCAATAACCACACTCGTCGCTTTCATACCATGTGAAAAATGGCAGGTTCTCCTTGGCCAACGGTCCCCTTCTCAGTTTGTAGCACACAAAGTCACCATTACCCTAGGATCTCCAATCGATGTAAAAGAAAAATAACCAAAACCCTATTTTGTGTGCAAGAAGAAATCTTTATATTTCATTGAAGGATTCTCCAAATACAAGATTACAAGGTTAATATTTCATTGAAGGAATGGTTCAGAAGACAAAGAGTTTCATAATAAACAAGGGCTTTCTTCTTGCTTGTCTTGTAGACTACAAGCTTCATACATGGTTCATCAAAGTTGGTTGATGGAGAAAATGGTTTATGGAGAAGATAAAGCTGTCTCTAAAGGAGAGTTCTCTAAATGATTGGGAAGGATGGTGCGGTTAAAATTTCCATCTGGTGGAGTACAATGCAAGCAAGCCACAAAATTGCTACCAATAATTTGCCCGCTGCAACATCACATAATTAAAGAAAATAAAATAAAATATTAGTTACAAAGGTGACCAAAAGTACAATTAAAACAATTTAACACAAAAACTCCAATTAATTGAAGAATTTGATAGTTTCGATGACATAGGCCTTCTGTTCCCCCACATGAATTTCCCTGGGGTAAATCCTGAGTTACCCATTTGGTTGCTGGCTCTAGAGTAATCTCTTCAGCAAAATATGAAGAAAGAGAAGAAGATAATTAAGTTCTTAATGGTGGCATGCATGCCAAACGTACAGCATTGTCCTACTTGGATTTTTGTACATTAATATCATTAACCAATCCCAAGGAAGATGTTAACAAGATATCACTACCCTGCTATAATTTTCTTACACCACTAAGATCCAGGTCAGGTCATCTTCCTATAGAACTTATTCCTTGGGGCATTAAAAAGCATCACCCATATTCCTTGAATATTAGATAAGTACTGTTCATTTCTACAATCTCCAATAAATTCTATCAGTGTTGCTGGGTTTCCATCAAGAGTATTTTCAGGATTGCACTTGTTAAATAGAACACAAGGATTTGCTTGGAGGTTGTACTGAACCACTCTTTTTTCTCCCAACCATCTTCTCAACCAGTTTTTTGCCTTATTTTCTTTATCCTATTTCTACTCTCCATTAATTTCTCACAAATCTTTGAATCATTACATTGTATCAGAGAAAATTAAAATAGATAATCAGGGGACAGGCACTTGACCACTGATTCATCATCCACAAGTTCAGATCTAAAGTGACAGGTTCCATATAATTTGTTAGAGATTGGTGCTTAGGATCCTATTCAAGTCATGCATCTTGAGATACAAAAATTTGTTTTTGGTCATTGTGTTAGGCAATCATAGGCTTCTAGAAGTCTGAAGGGTAATCAGGTGCAGACTGGCAGGATGTCATTATTGTTAGAAGGACAACATGAAGTTATTACAACTTTGTTGGATGTAATTAGTGGCTTGAAAAGAAAGAACAAGCCATGGTAGCTTAATCAAATACAGTTGCATGGAGTTAATGGCACATGTTGTGCTTCTTTGGCTGAAAATTTTTCAATGCAAGTTGGGATTTTTTTTTTGGTTTTTTGCATAAGGTCCCAAAATCTTCCTTCTGACAGCAAGGCAGCTTTTTAGTATTCCACAAAACCCAGCTCAGCTTGATGCAATCATTTAGTACTACTGCCTGCAGATCTTTGTTTAACACCACTAAGCCTGTCCTCGAAAGCTTCCAGAAAAGCTCTTAATCTGTTCGCTAGTATATCAAGGACTCCCTCGATAGTATATAAGAGTATTTGGTTGGTGGTAATCTTTCTTACTAATTTTAAATTAATATTAACATATTTGACAATTAGACATAATAACCAGTAATATTTGATTTTTAGTAATTTAAAATTATGATAAATCATGATAATCAATTTCATTTAAAAGGTAGGTATCTTGAATTAGACTCCTAACCTTCATGTAAATATTTAATAACATTTAATATAATAATATATTTAATAAATACTTATAATATTTAAATATTTATTATTACATACATAATATATTATGATAATAAATTTAATATTATTATTTATGACTTTTTGCATATTAAATTATTATATTGAAGAATTTATAATATATAATTAATATTATATTTATCATAAATATTATTTAATATTTAAATAATATAAAATATAATATAATTTTATATATATATAATATATTCTAAAATGATTTTCAAAAAATCTTTAATTTTTAGCAAAATATCTCATATTTTAGCTTAGAAAAAGATAATTACTTAAAAGATAAAAAAGAGTTATAACAAGATATAAATAGGATTTAATATAATATAATATTATTAAATCTTACATTTTTAAAAATCTGAATTAACATTATTAAGGTGAATCAAACTAATCTTATATTCTCAATAATCTGATTACTATCTGTAAGGTAACGAGGAATATAAGATTTTAGAGTTATTAAAGTAAAGATAAATCTTGTAAATGAACTTCCAAAGTAATCTTAAGAAAAAGGTTGGTGGAATACAATCATGGTTAGAGATATAGGTTACCAAGGAATCAATAAAATATTAGATTTTATGCATAGAACCATACAAATTATACGTATCCCTGCAATATCTTTTTTTTTGGATGTGGATGCAATTGAAAAAATGCCTTTTTTTGCATAGGTGCCCCTACCATTTGCTTCCACCATCATTGCTGTCAACTGGCCATTATTCTTAGAAAAAATATTTTATCCTTCCAACACACCAATATCTTTTTTTATAATAGTTAAATCTTAATTATATTGACTCAGTATAACCTTGAATTTTTAATTTAGTTAGAAAATTTAAAAAAAAATTGAAGAGAAAAGAAGAGAATTAGATAGAAGTAACTTATCTCCTAGCTTATATATATATATATATATATTGACTAAAACATAGTTTGGTCCTCAAACTTTTACTCAAATTTTATTTTAATCCTTAAATTTCTGTTGCTACATTCTAGTCCCTTATGTTTTAAAAATATTACATTTATGATATTCATTATAGCATCAGTTTAAATTAATAAGATAATATATTAGTTATTCCATTAATTTTATTGATCTTATTTAATGGAATACCAATAATACAATTTTAACAAACGTGAGGGACTAAATTATAGTAATCAAAAATTTAAGAATCTAAATAAATTTTGAGTAATAGTTTTAGAATCAAAAGTATATTTTCATCTTTCTTTCTCCTAAAAGGTTAGAGATTTAAAGGGAAAAAAAATAGTATTATAAAATGGTCATGCATCAAACGTGAAAGAAAAAAAAAACTTAAAAATTAATTGAAGTGGACTTGAGCACTATAAACAAAACTAATATTTTTCTCCTACGCGGCCTCATAGTTGGACGTTTGTAATCAATCATGGTTTCTTATGGTTTCTCTCTCCTCTTCGTCATCACCAATATAATCTTCTCACGTAACAATCATCAATATATATATATAAATTTTTTTCTCCTACATGGCCCCGTAAGTGGACGCTCCCATCAATCATGGTTACGTTCTTCCCTCTTCTCTTCGTCATTATCGTCATCTCCATCATCGCCCAGGCAATATGTGCATGATTGTTCGATTCTTTAATCATCACATCTGTCTCGTTTTTCCACTGGTTTATGCGGGATTCATCGCATCTGACTTAGAAAGAAACTTTGTTTCTCATCTCACAAATACAAACCATTGTTTTCATCTCACTTGCGTCTCTTCTGGTCCCCTCAAATCATTCTTTCTCTCTCTCTTGAATGCATGGTCGTGTTTCTTCCCACCGCTGTCAAGGAGGGTCCCAGCTGGGGCAGTGCATCTCGGCTCTTGATTGGTGAAACGCAGTCTCTGTCCATTACCCGTTTCTCGTCACCTTTTACCCTGAACCTCTCGATCCCGATGAGGTGCCTCTAAAATGAATCCACGTTTCCTCGGTCTTTTTCAAAAACAACGTCTCTCTCTACTCTGTCAAGCTTAGTTTTGATCTCCACATGGATTCCTCCTTGTGGAAGAAATTTTCTTTCCTTGTCTACCCCTCCCTCTATATCTTTTCCACTCTCTTCTCTGCTCTACCCTAACTCAAGACTGGCTCCCTGGTTAGCTTTGCCTCTCTCTCTCTCTCTCTCGATAAATCCGCACTGACCTTTTTTTTTGTTTGGCATATTTTACGTTCTCTGCATTTTACTTCTCTATTTCTCTTTTTTGTTTTTTTTTTGTTTTTTTTTTTTTCTGAACTGACCATATGCTACACATGTATGATCGCCAACTTGGCTATGTCATGGTTTTCTTACTTTATTAATAAGATAATAATATAATAATGAGATTCAGGTTGTTGAATGGTATATAACAGTATCCTAGATTGATTCCTTTCTCTCTTTTTTTATTGATTTAATTAGTCTTGATCATTGAATTTACTTTATTCTACCTATATTTCTCAGAAATGACTGACCGTTGATTCCTTGCAGTAAAGTCATGTTATTGTTACTGTGATCAAAGAAAAAAAAATCAATTCTCCGAAGATATAAATCAGTGTATCACATGATTCAATTGTCTAGCTGGAGTAGAAATATTATGAAGTAGGTATTGCGACTGGTTTAATCATATTGTCTCCCTGTGTTCATTATAGATGTTCTGGTGGCTTGTATAAAAATTAACAAATAAAAAAAGATTCAAGGACTAAGTTCTTTTTCTCAAAAAGAACCAAGGACAATCACTGTATTTTATAATGATACCATTGCTGAGGGATGGTACAAAATTGAGCATGCTAGAGATTCTAGTTGGTATCATATCTTGATGGGCCCATCTACTTAATAGCATAAATTTTCTAATTAGATCCTCACATGGTTTCAGAAACTTTTAAAAAATCTTATCATGTCACGTTTTGAAAACCAACTATTAACAGTCGTTTAGGTGAGGATCTGGCATCAGGCAAGGGCCATGTAGTAGATATTGGATGCCTTTTGTGGCCCCAGAGCAATGCTGTCCTCCACTGACCAGCACCCAGATACAGGGTAGCAGGAAACTTTTATGATTCAGTTGGTAAAACTTCTGCAGAGGAAAAGTTGCTGTGTGACATTCAGAAGATATTCAGAAACTATAATACCCTTGTCCACTTACCTCTATTCAATCCAAAGATGACAATCTGCAAAATTATGTGAATATATGGTGACAGAATACAGAGAATTCAATCAAGTGAGCTCACCTGAGTGTTTCAACAGGACCATTTTTTACCCACGAATTTCTGGGGGGTGGATCCAAGCTTGAGCATTTTGATTCTTCACTATAAATTCACCTATTCGGCATTCGAGGATCAAGGCAGAGACAAGGAAGATGGGGTTCTGGTCCCTGTTTATGGTGGCAACCATGCCAAACTTGCAGGTCTTGCTTGTAAGCCTGCTAGGAGCTTTTATATCATCTGGTTATGTTAATATCCTGTCAGACAATGCCCGAAGAGATGTGAACAAGGTTATGAAACTTTGTTATTTAAAGCTTTTTGACATGAATTTTTGCTTCTGGTTGCTAATATGCATTTCGATGTGCAGATAGCGTTTGTTGTATTCCTGCCAGCCCTTGTGTTTTCAAGCCTAGCTAAAACTGTTACTCTCCAAGACATCCTTTCTTGGTAAGTCACCTGATTCTAAGTCTCCTAAGTGACAATTTGCTCCAAAATAACTTGATCTTCTGCCCTTCTAAGGTGGTTTATGCCCGTTAATATTGGCATCATATTCTTGACTGGATCAATCCTTGGATGGGTTGTGATGAAGATCTTGAAACCAGAGCAGCAACTTGAAGGCCTTATAATTTCTAGCTGCTCCGGGGGTAATATGATCATGATGATATGACTGTAAATCTGATGATCAAGTCTGCAGTCTCTGTAGTTTTCAGAAATAATCTTAGTCCTATGTCATCCAAATGCAGGCAACCTCGGCACTTTGCTCTTGATTATTATCCCACAAATCTGCAGTGAAGATGAAAATCCATTTGGTGAGACCAGTGAATGCAATGCTCGCGGACTCTCCTATGCATCTTTTTCCATGGCGGTAAAGCCTGCTGCTCTTTGTAGTAATTAGCCCTGAAATGGTGGTATTTATAATTCAGAGATGGCATAAAAAGAAAAATTTCAAACACAACTAAGCTTACCCAAAGACCAATATTTTCATCTCCTGTCCTCTCAAAAATTGCAGACGTTTCCTTCTTGTTCATGCAGCTAGGAAATTTCTTTTTATGGACATATACCTACAGTCTCATGCGGAAATCGAGTGTTCTTTATCAACAAATCCATAGTGAAAATGGGATATTAAAAATTTCTGAAAATGATTCAGAGACAATTGGGGAATCTCAAAGCCAATACAAAGAAGGCTATAGGGATCAGGAAGCTATGCTTATGCCATCAACTAAACCTACTGATTCAAGTGCTGCAGAACATCAAAGTGTAAGTTCTGTTTTCTAACAAATGATTGATTGTTAGTATGTCTAAGTGTTGTCAAGGATATTGATGATGAGTAGAGAGAGACCAATGAATCCAACTGATTGAATTTTATTTGAGATACTTCAACCTTGCAGATTGTCCCACTGTTATCCAAAGGAGAGGTTAGAGAAAACAAGGGGCGTTTCTGGATGAAACTGAAAGAAACTCTGCACAGGATTGCAGAGGAAGTGCTAGCACCACCAACTCTTGCAGCGGTAAATAGAGATCATGTCATCAAAGCTGATAAAACTTGTCTTGACTAACACTTTGTTATTTCTTTTCAAAGATTTTTGGCTTTATCGTTGGTATGATACCCTGGTTAAAATCACTTATCATAGGAAGCACTGCGCCACTTAGAGTGATCGAGGACTCCATCTCATTACTAGGGTAACTGCTATCCTTTTTCTTCACCATCTAAATAATCTCCAACACTTGTTCTTGGTGTCCTCTCTCAACTCTTTCAGAGTTCCCAATTTTTTCTTTTCTCACTCTGTGGAGACTTGGTTGCAGAGATGGTACAATACCTTGTGCCACTCTAATTCTTGGAGGCAACCTGACCCCAGGTAAACTTTTTCTTTAGTGAAGGCTCAAACATATACTAATTTCCACCCCAAAAATATCTTACTTGGTAAACATAATTAGGGCTTCGAAGATCAGCAGTAAAGCCTGTGGTAATTGTTGCAATTATCTGTGTGCGTTATGTGATTCTTCCCTTCTTTGGGATTGCTGTGGTAAAAGCAGCAGGTGCACTTGGGCTCCTGCCACCAGCTCCCCTCTTCCATTACGTGCTACTGATCCAATTCACTCTGCCACCTGCCATGTCTATTGGTATAAATGTTTTATGTCCACTCTTCTTCTTTCAGTCATAAATTTCACAGCATATGAATGTCTTGATATATGATGCTGACAGTAGGATGAAATTGCTTGCAGGTACCATGGCTCAGTTGTTTGATGTAGGCAAGGAAGAGTGCTCTGTCATCTTCCTGTGGGCCTATTTGGTCGCTGCCCTTGCACTTACAGTTTGGTCAACAATATTTATGTGGATCTTGTCCTGAATCTATGTGTTATTTTGAGCAATAAGATCCAATGTGTTGTTCTCCAGCATTTCTTGAACTCACTCATGGAGTATTTGGTTTTATTTATAACATTTTCCTCTCAATCTCTCTGTCTCATGGCACCTAGCTATTATTGAGTGCATGAAGTGAGGTCTTTTCCACTGCACAAAATGAGCCAATAAAGTCTTTGAGCTAATCAAGCAGTAGATGATACAAGCTCCTTTTCTTCATCTACCTAACTTTAACAAGATTTTTGATGTAACTGTTGATATCCTGCCACCTTCTTTAGTGAAAAGCCTAATGACACCAAGAAATATGATGTGAAATTTTATGTTATCGTTCAAGATCTCAGACACTGTCAACACTATCTAATCTATAGAAAGTGTACTTCCTACACCATGAAGTCTTCAAACTTATAAACTCTCAGAAAAATCTCAATTCTAAGAATGCTAAGTAGATCAGCTATATCAAAGAATTAACTTTATATCTCAAGTACAAAGCTAGAATTGAGAACAAGATTGCCGATGCCTTGAGTTGCAGAACTGATTTACTAGTATCTATAACTACTGTACTTACTAGGTTTGAAGACATGGAGAATCTATATGTAGAAGAAAAGAATTTGGATCCATCTATGCAGCTCTTCAAGATGGCAATGTCTACTACATTGGATCTAAATACTTATGAAGAATGGTTCTCGTCCAATATCAAATTATGCATCCCTAATTCATCTCTTCGAGATTTTCTTATTGATGAATTACATGCTGTGAAATTAGCAAGAAATTTTACTAGAGATGAAATATTGGCTTTGCTTAAGAATAGATTTTGTTGGCCTTCTATGGATAAAAATGTTATGAGATTCATCAAGATGTGCAAGGTATGTCAAACTACCAAAGATCACAAGCAAAGTACCAAGTTATACCTTCCTTTTTCTATTCCTGAAAGACCATAAGATCTTATCAAAGATTTTGTGCTCAAATATCTAAAGACAAGAAGATGATTTAATTCTATAATTATAGTAGTGAAAGACTTTTCAAGATTACACATTTTGACCCTTGCTGCAAAACTCCTAATGTTTCACATGTAGTCAAGCAATGCTTTGAAGAAGTGGTATAGTTGCATAGTATGCCAAAAACTATTATATCAAATAAAGACATCAAATTTCTAAGCTGCTTTTCAATGTTTTATAGATTATGATGGAAACAAAGCTCATATTTTATAGTGATAATCATCCTCAAATAGATGGCCAAACTGAATAGGCTAACCAAAGTCTTGGCAATTTTTTTAAATGTCTTTATGCCAATCTTCAAGATTCAACAGACACTCTTCTTCGCATTGCAAAGTGTCTACAATAATTTTATCAATCATTCTACTAGCTATTCTCTTTTAAACATGTTGCTAGTTGGACTCCGCATTTACTAGTGAATCTTGTCATCTTCCTTGTCATTATAAATCTAATAAGAAAGCCAACAATTATGTCAAGTATATCCATATATGGATGTATGGGGGAATCAAGCTAAGCAAGCAGCTAAGTACAAACTTTAGGAAGGCAAAAGGTGGTGAGATATGTGCTTTAAGGAAGGAGACAAGGTGAAGGTTCAAATACGTCCTAAGATATTCGCATCTAGGACATTTCATGATATGTAGCCAAAGAAGATTAGTCCATTCAAAATTTTAAAGAAGCTAGGTAAACACATCTACTTTCTCAAACTATCAGTTAATATACAGATTAATTGAATCATTAATATATTCAAATTAACTGCTTATTTTAACCATAATAAAAACATTGATGAGCAAACTAATCTTCAACTTCTATCCTTGTCAAAATCTTCAGCAATGAAGATTGTAGAAGCTCGTAATGATGCTATTGTTTTTACTTGCAAATATGGCTCTCAAATGTCCCTAGTTTGCTGGTAGAACAATCCCTTTGAAGATTATGCATGGTTTATTAATGAAGATCTGCAAATAATTTAAGTCACTATAAAAAATATATGACTAGGCATTTGATAAGAGCCAAATTTTCCATACCAAAGACAGTTGATGTTGCCCAACAAATGAAGAAAAAAATTCTAGTCAAACAAGAAAATCTTAACATATTTCTTTATGACTCTTATTCTAAATTATTTTAAAACTAATTTTGATTAGGTTTATGATTGATATCCTAATTCTAATAATTTTAGGTAGGTGAACTTGTACTCTATAAATAAATGCTAGTTATACTCTATCATCATTAATATAATAATAAATTCCGAAGTTTGATTAATCTTCTTATTCTCTTTGCTTGAAGAGATTTCTTGATTATCGTGATGTGGGACCACAATTCTATGAGAGGTGATCAATATGAGATTGTGAACCTCCAGCATTTCTAGAAAAGTCGAAGGCATATAATTGAAGATCCTCTAGAAGTTATTACAAGGCCAATAATTATATTCATCATGAAAGCTTGGCCGCATCACTTACTCCACCAACATCCTCTCAATGACCACCACCTCTCCACCCTCTCTTAGCTCCTCACCTCTTCACCTTCTTACTCCTCTCCTACATCAATTGTTGCCCTTTCCCTCAATCTCCACCATCTCATCTCCCATCACATGTTTGATTAGCATCAAGATTGATTGATAGATTATTATGACCAACAACAAGGAGCAAGTAGCACTACTGGTTGTACTAGAGGGAAGGCTTGCCTAAAAAAATTGGTTAAGACCTTGAAGAGGTTTCTTTCATGGGATGAATTAGGCACAGCAAAGCCTGTCCCATTGTCAACTTCATGGCCTTGAAGCCAACATCAAGTAGGGTTGCATCAAGTCGATCTTGACAAATTGGGTGCTAATCTCAAGTCAAATCAAGTCTGATTATGAGTTGGGTTAGATTAAGACATTGACATTTCCAAACATGATGGCTAGAATTAACCAAAATCAAGTGCCATGCATAAAAAACTTGGACAGCTAAGATGACTAGAGAAAAGAAGCTTCGATTCAAGGATTAAAAATGGACATGTACATCATAGTAGTTGAAGTGATAGAGTGCATCATTTTTTAGGGCACATGTGGTTTTTAAGCATAGGGCAGATAATGCAACTAGAGATCTGCATATCTTCTAATGGCCAACACCTAAAATAATGATTCTTAAAAAGAAAACTCATTAAGAAAACTCTTATGATAGAGTACTGTTGAAGCATCAAACTAAATCATGGTTACATCACAAGCTATATTTGAATAAGATTAAATGATTATATGACATCATATTTAGTCAAAATGGCGGCATGAAACATGCTTTAGAAGACCACTAGATTACTATAGTCATAAAGGAAACATTTAGTTCGAGCTAATCAATTTGTCAAAAGCTGAACTCTTTAAGCTGAAGGGAGATAGTGCAACCTTGAAACAAAAGAATAAAAGAAGTTTTGGCTTTTAAGAAAACTTCTTATGAATCTCCTTAGGAGTTTTATTTTTGTCCTATTCTCTTTAAGAGATTTATCTTAATATTTTATTTGCTTTAGAGTCTTATTTTGTTTGTCATATTAGTTTATGATTCTAGTATTTTGATTATAGCTAGATTTTTATTAGGCCCATGCTCTATAAATAGGTCCCTAGGGAACCCTATTTAATATAATGAATAGAGTAATAAAATTTTAAGAGAGTATTCTCTTTTTTTGGCTTGAAATTATTGTTAGTTTGAGTGGTGCGATGCCACAAACTTTCTCTAGAGAGGTCAAAGGTGCTTAATCAAAACATTCAAAGAGATGGTGTGAAACCAATAGTTGTCCCTTCCGCTTACCTATATCAGATTTGGTATTCCTACCAAGGTCTGTCTACATCATCATAATGGGAATCAAATTTCATTTCCAAGTGAATGAGTTTGCAATTTCAATTCCGATACCCATGTATGATTTGCATAAAAATGGAATGGGAATAACATTCTGATGCTCGTTATCTATAAATGATTTGCACCATAAGAGACGAAAATCAACATATTTTTAGTACAAATGGAGCACGTAGCATATAGTTCAGGTAGTCTAGAACGTCTCCATAAGCCCTTAGGCTATGACAGTGGCCTACTTCTCCTTTGTAAAGCACAAATGAAAGAGGTGATGTGGAGGATTTGAGAGTAGTGATCATATGGGGGATTTGATCAAGTTCAAAGGGGAGTTAGGCAATGCATTTTGCATATTTAAGGATAGACATGAGTAACGATGGTTGAAGCTTCTCCTTCATTAGGGATTTCAAACAAAAAGACTTCGCCTCCCAATTTGTTCAATGTTCGTGCCTCCTCAAGCACTGCATCCACTATCTCTTTGGGTAGTGGTGCCATTAGTGGCGGTAGCAATGGAGTTGGTTCAACATCCATAGTGGAAAGAGATATAGGAGAGAGGAAGAAGAAAGACAATGCTTTGCATGCCTTTACAAATGATAAACTTCTGAAAATGAGTGTGCTGGCCCAGATGGCAACCCAAGAGGGGAGGGTGAATTGGGTTCTTTAAAAATTTAACTCTTTGAAAATAATTAGATTGATATAAAAGTGCTCAAGTAAACTGAATTAATAAAATCTAAGCATAAATGAATAAGATAGAGAGAGAAATAAATGCATGGCAAACACAAAGATTTTATAGTGGTTCGGTGTATCCAACACCTACGTCCACTCCCAAGCAACACTTGGGTCCACACTATAATCCCACCGATTACAGTCGAGTTGTTTTATAAGCTCACAACTCCAACTTGTTGTTTTACCGGGATCACAACGAACCCAGCTGGTTTTTTCGGGCTCACCAGCATACAACCCAAACCCAAGCTAACCTTAGCTTGTCCCGAGGTAAACTACCTCACTAATTCAATCCTCTGATTGAATTAGCAAACAATAATTTAAAAATAAAGTTTTCAATACAAAACAGCTCCTCAAATGAGCAAATATGCAATTTAAATAACAAGGATTAGAAAAGCCTATTTGAAGTGATTTGAATGTGAGCTTTTCTTCTTTTCTTCTTTTCCTCTTCTCTTTTGAATGGTTGAATCAAGCTTCAGCTCTGATTCTTCACAGAAATTTATTGTAGAAAAGTTAAAGAAAAAGGGGCTTTTCAGCTTCTTCTTTTCTCCTTTAAAAATCCTCCGAAATTGATCTATGAAGGCTTTGGATTTCTTTTGAATCTCTTTCAGATAATAGGCGTGGACTCAGAGATTTCTCTTTGAAAATTTCTCTCTCTTTTTCACTTGATTTTTTTTGATTTTCTCTTATTTTTTTTCTCTCTTTTCAAACGGATGGATGCCCTCTTTTATAGATTTCTTAATCCAAGATTAGGTGAGAAAATAGCCGTTACAAGGTACTTGGATTGCTTCTACATGCAAAGAAATATAGTCGTTAGAGATTAGGTGAAAAAATATTACTGTTAGAGTCCATTCTAACAATTTGAAAATCCATTCCTGACAGGTTGGAGTCGGCTCCAACTTTGCATGTGTCGGCTCTAACTCGGGTTTCCAAAAATAGTAATAAAAAGTTGTTGGGAAGTCGGCTCCGAAAAAGTGATGTGTCGGCTCGGTGCATTTAGGAGTCGGCTCCAATATCTGAGGGTGTCGACTCTAACGATGTCTTAAAAATACGCTCTCTGTTCTCGGGTTAGAGTCGGCTCTAGAAATTTTAGGTGTCGGCTCCTAAACTCCAGGTGTCAGCTCCAAAAACTAACATAGAAAGCACTCCTCTATATCTCAGGTTAGAGTTGGCTCCAAAGTTTCAGGTGTCGACTCCAAACCATGCCAAAAACTTAGAATTATTCTGATACGCCCTGGTTTCGGCTCCGGACACTGTGGGTGTCGACTCCAAGTTCTGAACTTAAATATTATCTATTTAAAACTTAATTCAAAACTGATTTTGTGTATCATTTAAATAATTAACATTCTTAATCTCTGAAACACTTCTCAAATTTGTCAGAACACAATGAATATACTCATGGCTTTTGTTAATCATCAAAATCAATAATTGGGTCAACAATCTCCCCTTTTTGATGATGACAAAAACATTGAGTATATGCATTTAAACAATGAAAGTTTCAAAGCAGAGATAAGTTCTCATAGTTAAGCTTCCCCTCAATGAGGTAGCTCCCCTATGATTCTCAAATTAACATCTTCTCTTCCCTCATCATTAAAACTCATGCAATTAAGTTTTCAATGCTTGATACCAATTAATCAAATTCATTCAATAAGTTCATTCAATGCATATACAATTATCTTCTCTTCCCCTTTTTTGTATCAACAAAAAGGTTTAGAAGGTGCATTAAGACTTAAATTAACATCAATTATAGAAATCAAATTCAAAGTTCAAAATAGAGTCCAAGTCAATTATCAAAATTCAAGTATGATATTCATTGAATACTGAAACATTACAATAAAATGTTCATTTCACTTAAACTTCATTACAGCATTTAACTATAACAAATACTTCATTACATCATTCATAAAGTCAAGATACAAACTAAACATCAAAGACTAATTACATCAAAATGTAAATCAAACATCAAAAGTTAAAAACATCAAAATCTAAGGAGTCTTTTGAGCTCTTCTAGAATCTTTTCCATTCCTTCACTTTGGATCTTGATAAATTTATTCAGTCTTCTGTCAATAAATGCAGATGCAACTATAATTTTCTCTTGTAATTCTGCATTGCACTTAGAATATATATCAGAATCTCCTCCAATATCCTTGATCTTCTCAAAAATATGCATTAAATCACACTTCAGGGCTTTAGAAGAAGTTCCAAGGGAAGATTCGATTCTGTTCACTTTGTCTTCTAAGGAGTAATATAATTCTCTTATACCCATAAGTATATTATCAAACTCAATTTTCATTTTAGCTTCATGATCCAAAAATAAAGATCTCAACTGCTCCATCTGAATCTCAGAAAAACTAGTAGAGGACTTAACAAAAGCTGAAGGAGCAGGTGTAGGAGCAGAAGGTGTTGGACAGCTGGGGCTAGGTGACATATGCCTCACTGAGGGTTCTGCCTCCGAAGTGTCGTGGGCAGTATCCATCTCTACTGCCCTGTCATCCATGCTTCCTTTCCTCTCCTAGTTTCCATTGATTTTAATGAATCCCATCTGGTGCAATGTGGCTTTGTTGTAGTAATCAATGTGTCTTAAGCTTTTCAAGGGCTCATTATCTAATATGCTAACTCCTTGGCTTTGGAAAACTATGGTCAAAATCATCGTATGGAAGGGTAGATCTCTTCTTGCCTCCAGCCTCGGCCATATACCAAATCATCATCCCGGTAGATTGATTGGTTGGCCGATAACCACTGAGTCCATCACTAGTATGTCCCTCTCAGAAACATACTCAAACGGCCAGTCTTATGAAACAAAATCCTATTGCAGATGTTGTGTAACATCCTAAGCTCCAAGGGCAACTGGTTAGCCCTAACTTCTTCAAATTCTGCTACATCTCTGCCAAGCATTCTAGACAATGCCACTCCTCTATCGCTATGGGCATTAGCAATCATTCCAGAGACAGGTATATCTAACAATCTTTCCAAAATTTCTGAGGTAAGATGAACCCTACTTCCTCTAACAAAACTGATAAGGCTGCCATCTCCTCTAGAAAGGTTCAAATAAAATCTTTACCAAAGAAGGGTAGGTAGGAACATCTAGAGAACAAACCTTCTTCCAACCCATTCCTTGATTTGTTTCCCAATAGAAAATCCCTTATCTTCAAAAAATCCGAAGTCAACCTTCCTTCCCATGGTAATCACTCTTCCCGCTAAAACATCAACATGAGGAGAAGAAGGACCTGGTACATCACTGGGCGTTGAGGACGAAGAAGTGAAATCCGAGCTAGGCGAGGGCTGACGGGCAGGACGCCTCACTGTCCTCTTCCTTATCGCCACGGAGCTCCAAAGATCGATCCTCTTCGCTTTGGTGCCATAGAATCCTAGAGAATGGTGGATTTGAGAGATTCTAGGTTTAGGGAGGCTTGGAGAGGCTTTGGAGAGAGTTTGGAACTGATTGGGGTTGAATAGGTGTCGACTCGGCCCTAAAATATTAAATTGGGACCACAAGGTGTCGGCTCCGCAAAGTCAGGAGTCGACTCCAAGTCGCTAACACAGTTAGCGCCCAAACTGGAGTCAGCTCCGCTAAGACGGTGTCGGCTCCAAGGTCTCAGACCGAGAGCGACACAGAAGAGGTGTCGACTCCACTGACTAGGGTGTCGACTCCAAGATAGTTTCAGAAAAAAAAGAGTTTCAAGGATCTGAAACTTGTCAAAAGAATCAATCAAATAGGATAAAGTTCTTTGGAATGTGGTGAATCAAATGGTTCAAATATCTAGATAATTGTCCTTAGAATCATGAAAGAATTTTCAAGAAATTGATTGAATTCTAGATAGTCATTCTTAGGGTTTCAAAATCATTCTAATGGGTCACAAATTCCTAATTCTCCTCTAAGATAACAAAATCTCTCTTCACTCAAAGGTTTTGTAAATATGTCAGCTAATTGTTCATCAGTACAAACATAATCAAGACAAATGTCATTATTAGCTACATGTTCTCTAATAAAATGATATCTAATTTCAATATGTTTAGTTCTTGAATGTTGTATAGGATTTTTAGTTAAGTTTATTGCACTAGTGTTATCACATCTAATTGGAGTTTTATCAAGTGTTATGCCATAATCTTCAAGTTGTCGCTTAATCCAAAGGATTTGAGCACAAACTTCAGCTGCAACATATTCAGCTTCAGCAGTAGATAATGCAACCGAATTTTGCTTTTTGCTAAACCAAGAGATTAAGTTACTTCCTAAAAATTGGCATGCACCACTTGTACTTTTTCTATCTAATTTACAACCAGCATAATCAGAATCAGAATATGCAATCAAATTTAATGTTGAGTCTCTAGAATACCATAATCCTACATTTTTAGTTCCACTTAAATATCTAAGTATTCTTTTTACAGCAATTAAGTGAGATTCTTTAGGTTCAGACTGATATCTAGCACATAACAAACAGCAAACATAATATCAGTCTACTTGCTGTTAAGTAAAGTAGAGATCCGATCATACCTCTATAATATTTTGATCAACAGGCTTACCGTCTTCATCTTTATCTAATTTGCATGAAGGACTCATAGGTGTTCCAAGGGGTTTGATTGATTCCATTCCAAACTTCTTAGAATTTTCTTTGTGTACTTTGGTTGATGAAAATCTTCTTTTTTGTTTGATTTGTAGTCCTAGGAAGAAGTTGAGTTCTCCCATCATGCTCATCTCGAATTCACCCTGCATTAACTTAGCAAATTCTTGACACAAGAGATTGTTAGTAGCACCGAATACAATATCATCTACATATATTTGTACTACCAATAAATCTTTATTTTTCTTTTCAAAAATAAGGTTTTATCAACATTTCCTCTAGAAAATTATTTTCAATTAGAAATTTGCTTAACCTATCATACCAAGCTCTAGGTGCTTGTTTTAAACCATAAAGTGCTTTGTGTAATTTAAAAACATGATTTGAAAATTCATGATCTTCAAAACCTGGTGGTTGTTCAACAAAAACTTCTCATTTATAAATCCATTTAAAAATATACTTTTAACATCCATTTGAAATAAATTAATGTTCATATGACATGCAAATGCAAGTAATAGTCTAATTGCTTCTAATCTAGCTACAGTGCAAAAGTTTCATCAAAATCAATTCCTTCTTCTTGATTATATCCTTTTGCAACTAATCTAGCTTTATTTCTAATTACTATGCCATTTTCATCTAATTTATTTCTAAATACCATTTAGATCCTATAACAATGACCTTTAGGTCTATCAACTAAGGGTCCATACATTATTCCTAGTAAATTGATTTAATTCTTCTTGCATAGCTAACATCCAATTACTATCTTTTTCAGCTTCTTCGATAGTTTTAGGTTCAATTTGAGATACAAATGCAAGATGATTATTGATATTTCTCATTGATGATCTAGTTCTTACACCTTGAGATGGATCACCTATAATCAATTCCTTTGGATGACCATAGGCATATCTCCAATCTCTAGGAAGATCTACATCATTATGATTAGTATCAATAACATCAACTCTAGGTGAATCATCATCTTTAGCTTCTTGTTCATGATCTGAAGATACATCTATATTTAATTTTTCAATATCTCTTCTAGCAAATTTGTATCTTCCTCATCATCAATCTTTTCTGAACTTGATGCTAAAGACTTCATCAAAAACTACATGAATAGATTCTTCTACAATTAAGTTTCTTGTTAAATACTCTATAGGCTTTACTAGATGTTGAATATCCTAAGAATATGCCTTCATCAGATTTTGCATCAAACTTTTCAAAGTTGTCTTTACCATTATTATGAATGAAACATTTACAACCAAATGCATGAAAATAACCTATGTTTGGTTTTCTATTATGCCATAATTCATAGGAGTTTTCTTAAGGATTGGTCTAATTAGGGCTCTATTTAGATGTAACATGTGTGTTTATAGCTTCCGCCCAAAAGTATTTTGGAAGTTGGCTTTCACATAGCATGGTACGGGCCATGTCTTCTAAAGTCCTATTTTTCTTTCTATACTCCATTTTGTTGGGGTGTCCTAGGTGCAGAAAATTATGATGAATGTCATTTTCAATGCAAAAATTTTCAAATAATGATTTTCAAATTCAGTGCCATGATCACTTCTAAGAGACACTATGGTAGTGTTTTTCTCATTTGTGACTTTCTTGAAGAATTTCAGAAATATCGAGAAAGTCTCATCTTGTGAGCCAAAAAAATACCCAAGTGAATCTAGAATAATCATCTACTATCACAAGACCATATTTCTTTCCTCCTAGACTAGTGGTTCTAGTAGGTCCAAAAAGGTCCATATGAAGTAGCTCTAGTGGCCTAGAAGTGGAAACAATATTTTTAGATTTGAAAGAATTTCTAGTTTGTTTTCCAAATTGACATGCATCACAAATTCTGTTATTTTCAAAATCTAGTTTTGGAAGTCCTTTAACTAAATCCATTCTAATTAATTTTGAAATTAGGTGTGTGCTTGCATGACCTAATCTACGATGCCATAGCCATCCAATCTCATTTACATTAGCATTATCAGCAACTAAGCAATGATTACTAGTAGACAAATTGTCTAAATCAATTAAGTATACATTGCCATTTCTATTTCCAATAAATACAATGCTATTGTCAATGGGATTAGAAACAGTGCAATAGAAGCTTCAAATGAAACTTTGAAACCTTTATCACACAATTGGCTAATGCTAATTAAATTATGCTTTAAACCATCAACATATAAAACATTCTCAATAAAGGTGGATGGAGTTATTTGAATTTTACCAAGGCCCATAATTTGACCTTTGCCATTGTCTCCAAAAGTAACAACTCCTCCTTTTATCTTCAAGGGTGATGAATTGATCCTTGTCACCTTGAGCAGCCACTATCAAGATACCACTTTCTTTTGATCCTTTGGCCGCAAGACACTCCTGCAATAATCAAATCTTATGTTTAGGTACCCAAGCTTTCTTGGGTCCTTCATGGTTAGTAGCAATAAAAATTATTCCTTTTGGAACCCATATTTTCTTGCCTTTAATATTTAAATTCTTATTAGTTTTTCTAAAATTGCATTCATAAGATTTATGTCCTTTTTGTTGCAATGATAACATGAAACATCATTTTTGTTAGGTTTCTTAATAAAGAAATTGTTTACATATTTTTGTTTCATGTGAGGTCTATATCCTAATCCAGCTTTATCAAATAAACTTTGATTACTTAAAAGTAAATTTAATTTTTCTGAGCTATATATGAACTTATCAACAAAACTCTTATATTTATCAATTTCTTTCTTTAAATTAATTTTTCATTGGAAATTGATTCTTTTTCTTTTAGAAAACCTTTTTTCAGCTTTTAAATCTTAATTTCAAGAGTTAATTCATTTTTCTCTTTAAGAAATTTAAATTTTCAGTTTTCAAAGATTTATTTTTCTTTTTCAAAATTTTAAAGTCACTAACTAACTCATTAAATGCCTCATATAGTTCATCAAATGTAAAATCATGAGTTTCAGAACTTACCTCAACGTCATTTCCATAAAGCAAATGTTTGCAACTTCCTTTTGATCTTCTTCGGAAGAAGATTCTTCGTTATCACTCCATGTTGCAACATATGCCTTCTTCTTCTTCTTGTAACCCTTCTTTAATTGAGGACACTCATATCTGAAATGCCCCGGCTTCTTACACTCATAATATGTCAAGGGTTCTTTTTCTTTTTCTTTGTCCTTCTCTTTCTCCCTTTCTTCTTTCCATTTTTGTTCCAGACTTTTTCTTATGGAAGGGTCTTCTTTGCATAAATTTCTTAAATTTTCTTGCAAGGAGAGTTGTTTTCATCATCATCATCATCCTCACTGCTGCTTTCTTCAATTTGCAGCCTTAAAGCTATGGTTTTCTTCTTCTTGATATCTTCCTCTTGATGTTGCTTCATTGTCAGCTCATGAGTCATCAAGGATCCAAGTAGCTCCTCCAAAGGTAGAGCATTTAAGTCTTTAGCTTTTTGGATTGCAGTCACCTTGGCTTCCCATGATCTTGGAAGAGACCTAAGAATTTTGCGCACCAATTCAGAGTTAGTATAGGTCTTGCCAAGACTCTTCAAGCCATTCACAATATCAATGAATCTAGTGTACATGCAAGTTATCGATTCAGTTTGTTCCATGCTAAACAATTCATATTTATGCACTAAAATATTAATTTTAGATTCTTTAACTTGATTAGTACCCTCATGGGTAACTTCTAATCTATCCCAAATTTCTTTTGCGGAAATACAAGTAGAAATGCATTAAACTTATTAGCATCTAAAGAACAGTACAAACATTCATGGCTTTAGCATTGAGCTGAGCCAATTCTTATCATGTTCATCCCATTCCGTTTCTGGCTTAGGAATCAATGTTATCTACTCTTATTGTGGGTGTGTGAGGACCATTTACTATGATGCCCCATAGGTCATAGTCAAGTGCTTGAATAAAAATTTTTTCTAGCTTTTCAATAACCATAATTTGTACCATTAAATAAAGGAGGTCGATTAGTGGATTGACCTTCTAAAAAGATGATCCAACTTGAGCTGCCATTTGGATCTTTGACTCTTGATCGTTAGATCAAATTTAAATGAGCACAGCTCTGATACCAATTGTTGGCCCAGATGGCAACCCAAGAGGGGGGTGAATTGGGTTCTTTAAAAAATTTAACTCTTTAAAAATAATTAGATTGATATGAAAGTGCTCAAGTAAACTGAATTAATAAAATCTAAGCACAAATGAAAAGATAGAGAGAGAGATAAATGCACGGCAAACACAAAGATTTTATAGTGGTTCGGTGTATCCAACACCTACGTCCACTCCCAAGCAACACTTGGGTCCACACTATAATCCCACCGATTACAGTCGAGTTGTTTTACAAGCTCACAACTCCAACTTATTGTTTTACCCGGGATCACAACGAACCCAGCTGGTTTTTCGGGCTTACCAGCACACAACCCAAACCCAAGCTAACCTTAGCTTGTCCCGAGGTAAACTACCTCCACTAATTCAATCCCTCTGATTGAATTAGCAAACAATAATTTAGAAATAAAGTTTTCAATACAAACAGCTCCTCAAATGAGCAAATATGCAATTTAAATGAACAAGGATTAGAAAAGCCTGTTTGAAGCGATTTGAATGTGAGCTTTTCTTCTTTTCTTCTTTCCTCTTCTCTTTTGAATGTTGAATCAAGCTTCAGCTCTGATTCTTCACAGAAATTTGTTGTAGAGAAGTTGAAGAAAAAGGGGCTTTTGAGCTTCTTCTTTTCTCCTTTGAAAATCCTCCGAAATTGATCTTTGAAGGCTTTGGATTTCTTTTGAATCTCTCTTCAGATAATAGGCGTGGACTCAGAGATTTCTCTTTAAAATTTCTCTCTTTTTCACTTGATTTTTCCAATTTTCTCTTGATTTTTCTTCTCTCTTTTTCAAACGGACAGATGCCCTCTTTTATAGATTTCTTAATCCAAGATTAGGTGAGAAAATAGCCGTTACAAGATACTTGGATTGCTTCTACACCCAAAGAAATATAGCCGTTAGAGATTAGGTAGAAAAATATTACCGTTAGAGTCCATTCTGACAATTTAAAAATCCATTCCTGACATGTTGGAGTCGGCTCCAACTTTGCATATGTCGGCTCCAACTCGGGTTTCCAAAAATAGTAATAAAAAGTTCGTTGGGAGTCGGCTCCGAAAAAGTGATCTGTCGGCTCGGCGCATTCAGGAGTCGGCTCCAATATCGAGGGAGTCGACTCTAACGATGTCTTAAAAATACGCTCTATGTTCTCAGGTTAGAGTCGGCTCCAGAAATTTCAGGTGTCGGCTCCTGAACTCCAGATGTCGGCTCAAAAAACTGACACAGAAAGCACTCCTCTGTATCTCAGGTTAGAGTCAGCTCCAGAGTTTCAGGTGTCGACTCAAACCGTGCCAAAACTTAGAATTGTTCTGCTATGCCCTGGTGTCGGCTCCGGACACTGTGGGTATCGACTCCAAGTTCTGAACTAAATATTTTCTATTTAAAACTTAATTCAAAACTAATTTTGTGTATCATTTAAATAATTAGACATTCTTAATCCCTGAAACACTTCTCAAATTTATCAAAAACACAATGAATATACTCATGGCTTTTGTTAATCATCAAAATCAATAATTGGGTCAACAGAGTGTGTCAGAATAGGAGTAACTCCCAAAGGATTGGGTGGAATGCTAAACCCCCTAAATATGGGTTTGTCATTTCTAATGAAATGGTAATAAGAATGAAGATTTCACAAACCAAATGCATGGAAAGAGAATGGAGAATCCTTATTTCCATTCCTCCATCATAACTTTCCCATTATTTCTTATTTTGATGCTAACTTATAGCCTTATGATGGTCTACTAGGGATGACATTTGAAGTGTAAGTTTTAATAAATAAAATATAGCTTTCATATAATATAGGTTTGTTTTAATCGAGATGAAATAGTGCATGTGAAGATTGATCAAAACATTGGCTAAATTGGTTTTAAACAACTTAAATAAGTTGAATTCAATGTTGCATGGATTCAATTGGGCTAATTAAGTTGTTGGAGCGGCGTAATGGTTGTAAATTGTAATAGAACAAAGAAGTATATACTTTTCAACGTAGAGCAACTTTGGAAGAAAGAAGAAATTTAGAGTCTCGAAAGTGTAACACCCAAAAGGCTAGAAAAAATAGTCAAAAATAGTCTCCCATCAAATGAAAAAAAGATAGTATGAGAAGCTTATAACTTAAATTTATCTATTACCAATTAACTTGCACTTGAGTTTTTAAGACCGCTTGAACCTAACCTGCTAACAGGTTGAGTTGGCAGATGGGCTTAGAGTGTTACAAGTGGTTTTAGAACCAACCCAGATATGTAAAAGTTGATGAATTAAGCGGGACTAGTCCAAAAGGCTATCTATGGGGCAATGATAAAGAAGGTCCAGCTATTAAAAATTTCATTCGGAACAAATTTTTACTAGTTTGTAGTATGTGATGAGGACGTTATTAACATTCTGAAAACTAGAAAAAGATCCTATATCAAATGGAAAAATTAGTTTGAGAAGCTTATAACTCAACTATACTTGTTATCAATTAACTTAGACTTGAGTTTTTAAGGCATTCAATAATTTTGAATCTACTAACGGAACATTTGAATTAGCAGAGAAGTTTGAGGTCTTACAAAAAGCATCCGAAATCATTCAACAAGAAAATTTCTACTGTACAATTGATCTAAATTATCTTCTTGTATCCTATAACCTTTGAGATGGTCAACACCAAGCACATAGGTTAATGGTACAGTGACAATTCTTTTTCTCCCATTATCAAATCAGTAATGTTGCATATGCCACAATTGTCAGGTTGAATAAACTTTAATAATATGTCCTTAGTTTTTTTTTTGTTTATTTTTGGGTAGTTAACATAGCATTAGCTCTTTGCTAGATGATTTTTTTTTCTTTTTTTCTTTTTCTTTTCTGTTGCCCTTGCGCTCTCTGTTCTCTTTTAACTTTTTCAGCTTTATCCCAGTCCTGGCTTCCTTTCTCTTCCTCTTCTTCTTACTGTCGGCGACCCCCAGCCGCAACACCGATGGTTTGGGAGCTTCTATTTTGCACCGTCAAAATTACTCAGTATACTTTCTTTTTTAAAAAATACTTTTTTCACCCCTTAAATTACTCTCTGCATGCCCCCCTAAAAAATTCCTAAACTACCCCTCCCACCCTCTCCCATTGTTTGTTCTGCACACCGTCCACCCCTTCCCCATCAGCCATCTGAACACCTCCTTCCCTTCTTCCCTTTTCTTCCTTTTCCTTTTCTGTCACCGGCAGGCAGCGACGTGGCATTCCCGGCGAATCCTCCTTTCCGGCATCGGCAGGCAACAGCGGCCCTCACTTTGGATAGGGTGAGTTCTCCCTCCGTCGTCGTATGCCTCCCTCTATCGCCTTCCGCCTCCACTTCGCCTCCCTCCGCCTCTTTCCGTCGCTGTCTGCCTCCCTCCCTTGTTGGATATTCCTCGCCTCCTCTTCATTACCCTCTGTCTCTCTGTTCGGTCCTATTGTGGCCGAACAAAAAGGCTATGTGTCCTGTTAGATCGAACAGAGTAGGGGCTGAATAGAGCGCCCATGTTCGGTCCTGTGTGGCCGAACAGAGGCCTCTTGTTCGATCGAGATGGGCCGAATAGAGGGCCCCTGTTCGGCCCATCCCGGTCGAACAAAGGGTCTCTGTTCGGCCAACCATGGCCGAACAAAGGTGATTTGTTCGGCCTGTGTGGCCGAACAGAGGTGATTTGTTCGGCAACACAGGGCCGAATAAAACTGTAGCCGAACAAAATATGAACCGTAAAAAAAAAAAATTGAAACAAGTTAAAAAAATGAACCTTTGCATCCGTATAATATTTTTAAATTGCTAGTTGCTTGTGCATTATTCAATTGAAAGTTAAAATCTTTTTAAATAAGGGTAGAAATGAATTGAGAGGATTTTTTTTCACATAAACATGGGAGGGGTGAAAAGGATGGGAGGGGCGGTGCTTTATTCAAGAAGGGTGCAGAGAGTAATATAAAGATATTTTTGTAAAGTTTTTTAAAAATAAAATTATTATAATTTTTTATTAAGGGAAGAAATGTACTGAGCAATTTTGGCAAGTGCAAACAGAAGTGGTTTCAACCGCTACCACTTTTTCGCCAGCTTTTTAAGTAGCCAGCTCGCATGCTCTGAACTCCGTCTAAACAGGAAGCAGATGAACTTTTTGTCTCTCAAACACCATCGTGATATTTTTTTTTTGCCTCAACCGTCAATATCTGACAAGCTTTCTTTATTCTATTGACAGCCTGACCCTTAATTTTCCCACTCTCTCCATCTCCATCTCCGCAACTTCACAGGCCACCCGTACATCACTCCTCTGTTTCTTCTTCTCAAGACCACCATGCACTTCAGCCCCTCTCTCTCTCTCTCTCTCTCTGAGTCACAGGCACGCGCAAGGTTTCACTGGCTGGGGCCTACACATTATTCTCTTTCTTGTTGAAGACGACAGTCTCAGAGTTTCTGTCCGGATGCTTCGGCATTGAGAACTTTTTTTTCACAGCTCGTATTTGGCAAATGAATCGTCAAAAATAACGTCATTCTGGTAAAAAATTTTATGTAAGAAATGTTAACAGTTTTAAAAAATTAAAGACTGAAAACTTCTTATTCTTGGACTCCTTCCGTTGCGTCACTCCCAAAGACTCATGGCTTCCTGGCCATCTGTTGTTTCTCTCCTGAACCATCTCTCTTGAACCAAAGGCTTTCCCATCATCCGTTGATTCGAAGGCTTCTTCCCCTCGCGACTGAGTTTTAGCATCTAGAACAATTAAAAAAAGCTATCTATCTCTCAATCCGAAAGCCGTTATCGTTCTCAATCCTCAATTCACATTAAAATCTCTCCCTCTTCTCGACTATATATTGTTTATCAATCCTCAATCCGAAAGCTTTCCGACCATATGTTGGTTTTCCTTATTGGGTCTGATGTGGTGTTATTAAGGTTAGATTGGGCTAACTTGTATTGGGCTGGTTATGGATCCAAATGTTGAGATTAAATCAAGTCATGGGTGTATACGGACTTGAAGATTAGTTTAATTTTATTGGGTTAGTCCATATGAGTTTTTGTTGAGTCTGTCCATTTCGTGAATGTATTTAAATTTAGTCCCCTGAATTTGAATGGAATAGAGAATATATTCTTTTCTTTCAATTCTCTTTTATGGTAGAACGGCAACCTTATCTTCTCTCTTCTCCCCTCCTCTCCTCTGTTCTTCGTGCGTTCTCTTGGAATTCAGAAAGGACAGGAACGAAGCCCATCTCCCAGTTCTACACTCAACGGGTGTTCGTGGACATGGTGGTTGAGGCATCGGGAGGAAGGAAGTGACGCTCCCAGCAGGACTTGTGACGATGCAGAAAATCCATCAGGTGTTGGGGGGTTTCGTTTCCATGGAGGGATTATGTGAAAACTCACGTGAAGGAAGAGGAATTCACGGAATACGTGAAGGTGGAATCTCACGTACCTTAACGTACGTAGGAGGAGGGGAGTGGTCCAAGCCAAGGAAAAGTCAAAATTGGTTTGGATGAATTCCAGCAAAGAAAAAAGATTTATTAATTCATAAATTCGGAAAGAATAAAGAGGCTATGATGTTTTGAATCCGAGATCAAGGGGTTCAAAGACAAACATATTATAGCTGAAAGCCTAGGTACTTCTTTTGATTATATTGCTGTTCATCGAGGACTAAACCCCAACAAGTGGTATCAAAGCTTGGTTCAAAAACAAGAAGAAGTTGTTTGGAGATCTTTAAGGGCTGAAAAAAATTTTAGCAAAGCCTCATCAAGGTACTCTATTTTTTGAATATTTTGTGTTATTTTTTATTGAGATCTAGCCATGGGTAGTAACATAAAAATAGATTTTGAGAAGTTTGATATTGGGAAAAGAAGTTTCTTCAGGTGGAAAGTCCGGGTAGAAGACCTTCTTGTGCATCAGGATTTAGATTTGGCTTTGAAGAAAAGACCAGATGGGATGACAGATAAGCAGTGGATATTGTTGGATCCACTGTTGGAGAAGAAAGCATGTTCAGCGATCAGAAGATGTCTGGTAGATTCAGTCCTTTATTCAGTGTTGGAGGAGAAAACCTCGAAGGAACTTTGATCAAAGTTGCAAGCCCTCTACACGGGGAAGAACATGTGTAACAAGTTGATGTTGAAGAAGCGCCTCTACAGCCTTCGAATGTCAAAATATGGAGATGTGCTGGGCCACATCCAGGTATTCGACCAGATAAGCAATCGGGATCAAGATGGAGGAGGAAGATAAGGTACTTTTGCTATTGTATTCGCTACCCACATCACATGACTCATTGGTCACAACGCTGCTCTATGGAAAGGAGACATTATTCTATGAAGATATTGTCTCGGTGCTTCGGACGAATGAGCAGAGGGAGAGGATGACCACGGTTGCTATTCCCTAGGAAGGTCTATCAGTTGGGAAAAGGTCAGGCAGAGGCAGGGACAGGAGCAGGCCTAGGGGACGGTTACAGTCCAGGAAGGCTAAGTGCTACAAGTGTGATGAGGTAGAATATTTTAAAAGGGACTGTCTAAGTGAAAAAGGAGAAAAGGGAGGATCTAAATCTGTAAGTACAGTTACAAGCCAGAAGGTGGAGGATGATCTTTTGGTGGTATCAGATGGTCACAGGCATAGTACAGAAATGTGGACCTTGGATTCAACTTTTTTCTCATCATTATACTCCCAACCAGTCATGGTTCAGTACTTACACAGAGGTTGATGAGGAGTGTATGACTCTTGAAGATGATCACCCTTGCAAGGTGGCAAGGATTGGCATGGTAAGGGTGAGGATGTTTGATGGTATGGCGCGTACTCTTACCAGCGTGAAGCATGTCCTAGAACTCAAGAAGAATCTGATGTCATCGGGGTACCTGGAGCAGACTGGATACAGCTTCAGCAGTCATATCAGGAGTAGAGTTCTGAACATCTCCAATGGAGCTATGGTCGTGATGAGAGGGAGAAGGCTGGAGAATAACCTAAATAGGTTGGAGGGATCTATGGTGATAGGAAAATCTGAGGCAGCAGCTGTGGAGCGGAGTAAGTTGAATGCCAAGTCAAAGAAGATGGTGTTCCTGGGCTACCTGCGTGGAATCAAGGGGTATCGGTTGTGGGACCCCTTGGACAAGAAGGTTGTCATCAGTAGGGATGTGACCTTTGATGAGAGCTCGATACTCTAGAGCAGAGATGGTACAGATTCACAGCATGAACTATAGGAGGTGAAACACGGCAACACTAGTCAGATGACTTCCTACATAGTCGTGCCATTTGCTAGTGGACCAGGAGGATTTAAGATTCAGGTGGAGAGGACTGACGGAGGGTTAGAAGCCAGGAAGTTCAGCAGAATGCAGCTGAGCAGGGAACTGATACTAGGATATCATTGCATAGGCCCAGGAGAAACGTGCGACCACCAGTTCGATACGGCTTCGAGGATTCGGTATCATATGCCTTGGTGACATCGAATAGAGACCCTTATACCTATGAGGAGGCTGTGGAGAGCCAGGATAGCCAGGATAGCGATAGGTAGGTCTAAGGTATGGCAGAAGATGCAGGCTATGGCAGAGGAGATGCAATTTCTCTACAGGACTGGTATGTAGCAGAGGTCCAATTTCCACAAGGGAAGAAACCCATGATTATAAATGGATTTATCAGCGCAAGAAAGGGCCTTCAGAGCAAGAAAGTATCAGGTGTAAGGCAGGACTAGTGGCCAGAGATCAAATACTTTCGGAATGAAGGCTTCGACTACAGAGAGTTGGTGGAAGAAGGTAGAGTGGAACTGATGAAGGTACACACCAAGGAGAACCCAGCAATGCACTGACCAAGGTTCTTTCACGGAATAGCTTTTGTAGGGATTGTAGCTGATGGACGTCAAGGTGGAGATTGTTGGGTCTGATGTGGTGCTATCAAGGCCCAGGTTAGGATAACTTGTATTGGGCTAGGTGTGGATCCAAAGGTTGATATTAAATCAAGTCACGGGTATACACGGGCTTGGGATTAGTTTAATCTTATTGGGTTAGTCCATAGGAGTTTTTGTTGAGTCTAGGTCTACTTTATGGATGTATTTAAACTCTGGTCTTTAGGGTTTGGATGGAACAGAGAATAAATTCTTTTCTTCCAATCATTTTTCATCGTAGGGCAGCAACCTTATCTTCTCTCTTTTTCCCTTCTCCCTTTCTTCGTGCGTTCTCTTGGAATTCAGCAAGGAGCGAGGCTTCACGGTTCCTAGTAGTCTAGTTCCAGGAACGAAGCCCATCACGTGGAGAAGAACTCCCAGTTCTACACTATACGGGTGTTCGTGGACACGGTGGTTTGTGGCATCTGGAGGAAGGAAGTGATGCTCCCATGACTCGTGACGGAAGCGGCAAAATCCACCAGGTGTTGGGGGGGGTTTCGTTTCCACGGAGGTATTACGTGAAGACTCACGTGAAGAAGGAATTCACGTGTGTGTGTGTGGGGGGGGGGGGGGGGGGGGGGGGCGCACGGAGGTATTACGTGAAGACTCACGTGAAGGAGGAATTCAAGGAATACGTGAAGGTGGAATCTGACGTACGTGGGAGGGGAGGAGTGGTCCAAACCAAGGAAAAGTCTTGGGTGAATTCTAGCAAAGAAAAAAAAAATTATTAATTAATAAATTCAAGAAGAATAAAGAGGCTATGGTGTTTTGAATTCGATATCAAGGGAAAGGTGGAATCTGACGTACGTGGGAGGGGAGGAGTGGTCCAAACCAAGGAAAAGTCAAATTGGTTTGGGTGAATTCCAGCAAAGAAAAAGAATTTATTAATTAATAAATTCAAGAAGAATAAAAAGGCTATGATGTTTTGAATTCGAGATCAAGGAATTTAAAGGCAAACGTATTACTGCTACATAAATCTAATTGTTGACAATAAAGGATGAAAGCCTATTTTTTCAATGAGATTGATCTTGATGCTGCCAGATCACCTCCCTCGAATGTCCGCAAGCGTCCGATCGCTTCTCCAGCGAGCCCGGGATCTTTCGGCGAGCCTCTCATGTCTGGAAGCCTACAAAAAGTTGCGGGGGCCGAAGATTCTGACGAGGACCCTCCGACGCTCAAGTCAGTGCTCTGGGCAACAACCGTGAGCTTGAGGAAGCTCGAAAGAGAAAGAGAGAGAGGCTCAGAGAATAGCTCTCTATGAGCAAGAATGAGCGTTTACGAGTGTTATGAGTACGTTCTTTATGGTTACCGGAGTTACCTGGTCAGGGGTCGCTCTTACCCATTTTATAGACGCTTAGAGTCTATCCGGTTTGAGTGGTTGAGGCTTCATAATGATGACTTTAGTGGATGGAGTTTCAGAGCTGATGTCTATGAGGCATGGGGTGCTGCCACTTGTAAGAGCATTTACGGTGATGGCAGCAATGGCAGAGCTTGCTTCCTTCTTTGGCATGTCAGGGCTACACGTTAAATCCCATCAAAGTGGGTGGCTACAGCTGGTTGATGGGTCAAGTTCCGTCAGAGTCGGTGGCCACTTGATTTGACCGCTGCAGGAAAGAGAGAAAAGGTGGTGGAGTCTTATCACTATCACGAGCCATACATCCGTCTAGGATAGAAGAGTTGGGAGTTGAAGCCAGCTGTCTCTTATAAAGCGTTGATTATAGAGTGCTTGCATGGCACTGTTCGTGGCCGGGACCGAGGTGGCCGAGCATGTGACCTTTATGAGGCCATAAATGCCTTTATGAGAGAGACATGATGTGGCTATGGAAGCCGAGATGGGACGATGCCGAGGCCGGGCCGACTTGAATGAGAGGGCCGACTTGGAAGAGGCTGGGACGGGATGATGCCGAGGCGGGGCCGACTTGAATGACAGAGCCGACTTGAATGAGGCGGGGCCGACCAGGGATGGTCGGGGCCGACTCGGCCGACTTGGAAATGCCAGGGCCGAGCGGGGCCGACTTGGGAAAGTCGGGGCCGACAGGGCCGACTTGGAGATGTCGGGGCCGAGCAGGGCCGACTTGGGAAAGTCGGGGCCGACCAGGGATGGTCGGGGCCGGCTCGACCGACTGGGAGGTGTCGGGGCCGAGCGGGGCCGACTTGGGGAAGTCGGGGCCGACTTGGCTGACTGGGAGGTGTCGGAGCCGAGCGGGGCCGACTCGGCCAACTTGGAGATGTCGGGGCTGAGCGGGGCCGACTTGGAAAAGTCGAGGCCGACTGGGAGGTGCCGGGGCCGAGCAGGGCCGACTTGGGGAAGTCGGGGCCGACTCGGCCGGCTTGGAGATGCCGGGGCCAAGCGGGGCCGACTTGGGAAAGTCGGGGCTGACTCGGCCGACTTGGAGGTGTTGGGGCCGAGCAGGGCCGACTTGTGGAAGTCGGGGCCGACTCGGCCGACTGGGAGGTGCCAGGGCCGAGCAGGGCTGACTTGGGGAAGTCGGGGCCGACTCGGCCGACTTGGAGGTGCCGGGGCTGACTTGGGGAAGTCGGGGCCGACTCGGCCGACTTGGAGGTGCCAAGGCCGAGCGGGGCTGACTTGGGAAGTTGGGGCCGACTCAGCCGACTTGGAGGTGCCGGGCCGAGCAGGGCCGACTCGGCCGGCTGGGAGGTGCTGAGGCCGAGCAGGGCCGACTTGGGAAAGTCGGGGCCAACTCGGCCGGCTTGGAGATGCCGGGGCGGGCCGCCTAGGAATTAAGCCGTCCAGGAAGGCCGCCGTGGCCGCCTAGGAAAATTGTCTGGAAATCGCTATCTTGAGAGGATGCCATCCAAAAATTATTATCTTTATTGCCCATGGGGTCAACTGGCCCCATCAAATGCCCCCCACACTCCTTGAGCTTGTGAGCCGCGCATCGGCTAAGCTAAAGGAGTGTAGAACTTTAAGAAATTTTGAAGGTAAATTAATTACATTATGCCCGCGACTCAAAGCAATGTATGCCAATTTCTGGGGCTATGCTCGTCGATTAGCCGTTGGGGCAAAGATAAAACCGCTGAGGCTGCGATAATGCGGCTGAGGCAGAGATAAAATTGTCGAAGCAGAAATAGAGCTGTGGAGGCTGCAATAATGCCGCTGAGGCTGAGATAAATCCGTTGAGGCTGCAATAATGCTGCTGAGGCTGAGATAAAATTGCCGAAGCAGAAATAGAGCCGTGGAGGCTGCAATGACGCCGCTGAGGCTAAGGTAAAATTGTCGAAGCAGAAATAGAGCCGTGGAGGCTGCAATAATGCCGCTGAGGCTGAGATAAGCCATTGAAGCTGCAATAACGCCGCTGAGGCTGAGGTAAAATTGTCGAAGCAGAAATAGAGCCGTGGAGGCTGCAATAATGCCGCGGAGGCAGAGATAAAGCCGTTGAGGCTGCAAATAATGCTGCAGGCAGAGATAAAGCCGATGAGGCTGCAAATAATGCCGCGGAGGCAGAGATAAAGCCGAGGAGGCTGCAATAATGCCATGGAGACAGAGAGAAAGCCGTTGAGACTGCAATAATGTCGAGGAGGCAGAGATAAAGCAGAGGAGGCTGCAATAATGCCGCGGAGGCAAAGATAAAGCCGAGGAGGCTGTAAATAATGCCGCGAAGGCAGAAATAAAGCCGAGGAGGCTGCAATAATGCCGCAGAGGCAGAGAGAAAGCCGATGAGGCTGCAATAATGCCGCGGATGCAGAAAGAAAGCTGATGAGGCTGCAATAATGCTGCGAAGGCAGAGAGAAAGCCGATGAGGCTGCAATAATGCCGCGGAGGCAGAGAGAGCCGATGAGGCTGCAAATAATGTCGTGAAGGCAGAGAGAACGCCGAGGAGGCTGCAATAATGCCGCAGAGGCTGAGAGAAAGCCGATGAGGCTGCAATAATACCACGGAGGCAGAGAGAAAGCCGTTGAGGCTGCATAATGTCACGGAGGCAGAGATAAAGCCGTTGAGGCTGCAATAATGCCGCTGAAGTAGAGATAAAGAAGTTGAAGATGCAATGATGCCGCGGAGGCAGAGATAAAGCCAAGAAGGCTGCAATAATGCCGCGGAGGCAGAGAGAAAGCCGAGGAGGATGCAAACCACCGTGGAGGTTTGTGTGTTGTCCAAGGGGCGACTCGATCGGGTACGGAGCTGTTAGGGACTTGAACCAACTCGAAGGCATCTCCTAGCAGGACCGAGTGGTGTCCCATTAGCTGTGATGCCGATGAGCTCCTTTAGAACCACCTCGGAGGTTTGTGTGCCGCCCGAGGGGCGACTCGATCGGGTACGGAGCTGTTAGGGACTTGAACCGACTCGGAGGCATCTCCTAGATGGACCGAGTGGTGTTCCATTAGCCGCGATGCCGGTGAGCTCCTTTTGAACTACCTCGGGGGTTTGTGTGCCGCCCGAGGGGCGACTCGACCGGTTATGGAGCTGTTAGGGACTTAAACTGACTCGGGGGCGTCTTCTAGCCGGACCGAGTGATGTTCCATTAGCTGCGATGCCGATGAGCTCCTTTTGAACCACCTTGGGGTTTGTGTACCGCCGAGGGCGACTCGACTAGGTACGAAGCTGTTAGGGATTTGAACCGACTCAGGGGCGTCTTCTAGCCGGACCGAGTGGTGTCCTGTTAGCCGCGATGCCGATGAGCTCCTTTTGAACCACCTTGGGGGTTTGTGTACTACTCGAGGGATGAATCGATCGGGTACGGAGCTGTTAGGGACTTGAACCGACTCAGGGGCATCTCCTAGTCGGATCGAGTGGATTCCTGTTAGCCGTGATGCCGATGAGCTCCTTTTGAACCACCTCGAGGGTTTGTGTACCGTCCAAGGGACGACTCGACCAGGTACAGAGCTGTTAGGGACTTGAATAGACTCAGGGGCATCTCCTAGCCGGATCGAGTGGTGTCCCGTTAGCCGTGATACCGGTGAGCTCCTTTTGAACCACCTCGGGGGTTTGTGTGCCGCCCGAGGATGACTCAACTGGGTATGAAGCTGTTAGGGACTTGAACCAATTGGGAGCATCTCCTAGCCGGACCGAGTGGTGTCCCGTTAGCCGCGATGCCGGTGAGCTCCTTTTGAACCACCTCGGGGGTTTGTGTGCTGCCCGAGGGGTGACTCGACTGGGTACAGAGCTGTTAGGGACTTGAACCGACTCGGGGGCGTCTCCTAGCCGGACTGAGTGGTGTCCCGTTAGCTGCGATATCGGTGAACTCCTTTTGAATGATTGGTATTTTCCTATAATGCATTCATACACTAATGAAAAGAAACTTTTTCTCAAAGTATAGCGTACTTAGCTTTTTCATTGGAGAAATTTGTCTCCTTCTGCTGAGTTGATGACCTGCCCCCCCAGGAAACTATGTTGATTGAAGTGGGGGGTACCAGTGCTGAAATCCGAGGGCAGCTAGAATGGAATCCGCAAGAGGTCTTGGGCTCGGATTGGCTCTGAGCCTTAAATTGTCGATAAGCTTGAGTTTGAGGTTGCTCTTGCTCCTGAGCTCCAGAGAAATATGACAGTGGTGAGTTTCTTGCTGCGGAGATCTCTCACCGGATGGATGGTGGATGGCTTGAGCGATAACTAAAGGAGCAGCATGGGCTCTTGTTTGTTGCTGTGAAGCCACAAATATTGCTCTCGTAGCTTTTGGGAAGCTGCCATAGATGTTTGGACTTGCAGAGTGAGGGTGGCATGATGCTCCACCTGAATGGCCCGAGATAGTGGTGACGATGGAGCAGAGAGCCGGCCTTCTATTGCTTAGCTCGTTGAGGGTGCCCTCCCAACGTTACTGGTGGAAGCCTCTTGGGTCTTTTTCATCACCATTTTATTATCCACCATTGTTGTCATAGAGGAGTGAGAGCTTGTAGCTTAGTGTCACAGAACTCTGCTTTCTCCCACTACCTGGCGCACTAATCTGATGCTACCAGATCACCCCCCTCGAACGTCTGCGAGCGTCTGATCGCCTTCTCCAGCGAGCCTTGATCTTCGGCGAGCCTCTCATATCTAGGAGCCTGCAAAAAGTCCCGGGGGCCGGAGATTCCGACAGAGACCCTCCGACGCTCAAGTCAGTGCTTTGGGCAACAGTCGTGAGCTTGAGGAAGCTCGAAAGAGAAAGAGAGAGAGGCTCAGAGAATAGCTCTCTGTGAGCAAGAATGAGTGTTTAGGAGTGTTATGAGTGCATTCTTTTGTGGTTACCGGAGTTACCTGGTCGGGGGTCCCTCTTACCCATTTTATAGACGCTTAGAGTCTATCCGGTTTGAGTGGTTGAGGCTCCATAATGATGACTTTAGTGGGTGGAGTGTCAGAGCTGATGTCTATGAGGCATGGGATGCTACCACTTGTAAGAGCATTTAAGGTGATGGCAGCAAAGTGGGTGGCCACTTGATTTGACCGCTGCAGGGAAGAGAGATAAAAGGTAGTGGAGTCTTATCACCATCATGAGCCACACATCCGTCTAGGATAGAAGAGTTGGGAGTTGAAGCCAGCGTCCCTTGTAAAGCATTGATTATAGAGGGCTTGCGTGGCACTGTTCATGGCCGGGGTCGAGGTGGCCGAGCATGTGACCTTTATGAGGCCATAAATGCCTTTATGCGAGAGACATGATGTGGATGTGGAAGCCAAGACGGGATGATGCCGAGGCCGGGCCGACTTGAATGAGAGGGCCAACTTGGAAGAGGCCGGGACGGGACGATGCCACGGCGGGGCCGACTTGAATGAGAGGGCCGACTTGAATGAGGTAGGGCCGACTAGGCCGGCTTGAAGATGTCGGGGCCGAGTGGGGCTGACTTAAGAAAGTCAGAGCCGACTCGGCCGACTTGGAGATGCCGGGGCCGAGCAAGGGCCGACTTGAGAAAGTCGGAGCTGACTCGGCCGACTTGGAGATGCTGGGGCCGAGCAGGGGTGACTTGGGAAAGTTGGGGCCGACCAGGGATGGTCGGGGCCGGCTCGACCGATTGGGAGGTGCCGGGGCCGAGCGGGGCCGACTTGGGGAAGTATGGGCCGACTCGGCCACTGGGAGGTGCCGGGGCCGAGCGGGGCCGACTTGGGAAAATCAAGGCCGACTCGGCCGACTTGGAGATGTCAGGGCCGAGCGGGGCCGACTTGGGAAAGTCGGGGCTAACTCGGCCGACTGGGAGGTACCGGGGCCGAGCAGGGCCGACTTGGGGAAGTCGGGGCCGAATCGGCCGGCTTGGAGATGCTGGGGCCGACTTGGGGAAGTCGGGGCCGACTCGGCCGACTTGGAGGTGCCGGGGTCAAGCAGGGCCGACTTGGGAAAGTCGGGGCCGACTCGGCCGACTAGGAGGTGCCGGAGCGAGCATAGCGACTTGGGGAAGTCGGGGCTGACTCGGCCGACTTGGAGGTGTCGGGCCGAGCAGGGCCGACTTGGGAAAGTCGGGACCGGCTCGGCCGACTTGGAGGTGCCGGGGCCGAGCAGGGCCGATTTGGAAAAGTCGGGGCCGACTCGGTCGGCTTGGAGATACCGGGGCGGGTCCGCCTAGGAATTAAGCTGTCCAGGAAGGCCACCACGGCCGCCTAGGAAAATTGTCTGGAAATCGCTATCTTGAGAGGATGCCATCCAAAAATTGTTGTCTTTATTGCCCATGGGATCAACTGGCCCCATCAAATGCCCCACACACTCCTTGAGCTTGTGTGCCGCGCATCAGCTAAGAAAAAGGAGTGTAGAACTTTAGAAATTTTAGAGGTAAATTAATTACCTTATGCCCGCCACTCAAAGCAGTGTATGCCAATTTCTGGGATATGCCCGTCGATTAGCCGCTGGGGCAAGATAAAATCGCTGAGGCTGCGATAATGCGGCTGAGGCAGAGATAAAATTGTCGAAGCAGAAATAGAGCCATGGAGGCTGCAATAATGCAGCTGAGGCTGATATAAAGCCGTTGAGGCTGCAATAATGTCGCTGAGGCTGAGATAGAATTGCGGAAGCAAAAATAGAGCCGTGGAGGCTGCAATGATGCCGCTGAGGCTGAGGTAAAATTGCCAAAGCAGAAATAGAGCCATGGAGGCTGCAATAATGCCGCTGAGGCTGAGATAAAGCCGTTGAGGCTGCAATAATACCGCTAAGGCTGAAGTAAAATTGCCGAAGCAGAAATAGAGCCGTGGAGGCTGCAATAATACTGCTGAGGCTGATATAAAGCCGTTGAGGCTGCAATAATGCGCGGAGGCAGAGATAAAGCCGATGAGGCTGCAAATAATGCCGGAGAGGCAGAGATAAAGCCGATGAGGCTGCAAATAATGCCATGGAGGCAGAGATAAAGCCGAGGAGGCTGCAATAATGCCGGCAGAGAGAAAGCTGTTGAGGCTGCAATAATGTCATGAAGGCAAAGATAAAGCCGAGGAGGCTGCAATAATGCCGCGGAGGCTGAGATCTAGCCGAGGAGGCTGCAATAATGCCGTGGAGGCATAGATAGAACCGAGAAGGCTGCAAATAATGCTGCGGAGGTAGAGATAAAGCCGAGGAGGCTGCAATAATGCCGCGGAGGCAGAGAGAAAGCCAATGAGGCTGCAATAATGCCGCGGAGGCAGAGAGAAAGCCGATGAGGCTGCAATAATGCCGGGAAGGCAAAGAGAAAGTCGATGAGGCTGCAATATTGCCGGGAAGGTAGAGAGAAAGCCGATGAGGCTGCAATAATGCCGCAGAGGAGAGAAAGCCGAGGAGGCTGCATAATGCCGTAGAGGCAAAGATAAAGCCGAGGAGGCTGCAAATAATGCCGCGGAGGCAGAGATAAAGCCGATGAGGCTGTAATAATGCCGTGGAGGCAGAGATAAAGCTGATGAGGCTGCAATAATGCCACAGAGGCAGAGAGAAAGCCGGTGAGGCTGCAATAATGCTGCGGAGGCAGAGAGAAAGCCGGTGATGCTGCAATAATGCCACGGAGGCAGAGAGAAAGCCGATGACGCTGCAATAATGCTGCAAAGGCAGAGAGAAAGCCGATAAGGCTGCAATAATATCGTGGAGGCAGAGAGAAAGTCGATGAGGCTGCAATAATGCCGTGGAGGAAGAGATAAAGCCGAGGAGGCTGCAAATAATGCCGCAGAGGCAGAGATATAACCGAGGAGGCTGCAATAATACCATGGAGGCAGAGAGAAAGCCGATGAGGCTGCAATTGTTGGGAATTGTATCCTAAAGCCAATCATTTGATGATTGTGCTGATGTAAATTGTATATAAATTGATATATTAATAAAAGTTATTTGGCAGTTTATTCATTACAAGAACATCTTCTTAAAACTCCTAATAGTAATGAAGCCCTCAGGATCTTCCTTCACGATAAAGGAGGATTTATCTTTGAAGGTCCTTAAAAGAGTTCGCGACCAAATGATATACTATGACAGGGCCATAGTACTATCAATTATAGGACGTTGTATATCATATTTGTTGGTTGTCCTCTTAACCAAGGAGTGTAGAGACACTGGTATGACATACAGGTGAAAGTGTAGGAGTACATTTCACCGAACGTGACTCATTTCGGATACTCTACTGTCAAGAGTTAATCCGAGAAGATATAGGTATAAGTATCCTTCAGACCTGAAGATCACAACCAGTGGCTTACAAGCAACTCATTGTACTTAGGTGCCGGACCACCTGGATTTCTAATCCAGCTACGAAAGGTTACTGGGTGCAGTCAAGTACTTGTGGTAGTCAGTTGTGGATCAAGATGGAATTTGACCTATCCCGTTAAAAGGAGAAATGCTTGTGTTTCAATTTAGCAAGACCTTGGCCAAGGCACTTCATGTGAAAGTCACATGATCACTAAAATTGAAATCACTTTATGGATTTGCTATTTAGAGTTGACAGGCTCTTAAGCCATCCTTAGCATTTGTGGTCAAGAGATGAATTATACGGTAACTGTTTCTTAGGGTTCTTGGAGTTTGCTCGGCAACTTTTCGACCTATCCGGACATCGGGTTCATTAGCCGACTCGGCCGACTTGGAGGTGCCAGGGCCGAGCATGGCTGACTTGGGGAAGTCGGAGCTGACTCGGCCGACTTGGAGGTGCCGGGGCCGAGCAGGGCCGACTTGGAGAAGTCGGGGCCGATTCGGCTGACTTGAAGGTGTCGGGGCCGAGCAGGGCCAACTTGGGAAAGTCGGGGCCGACTCGGCCGGCTAGGAGGTGCCAGAGCCGAGCAGAGCCAACTTGGGGAAGTCGGGGCCGACTCGGCCGACTTGGAGGTGCCGGGGCCGAGCAGGGCCGACTTGGGAAAGTCGGGGCCGGCTTGGCTGACTTGGGGGTGCCGGGGCCGAGCAGGGCCGATTTGGAAAAGTCGGGGCCGAGTCGGCCAGCTTGGAGATACCGGGGCGGGTCCGCCTAGGAATTAAGCCGTCCAGGAAGGCCGCCACGGCCGCCTAGGAAAATTTTCTGGAAATCGCTATCTTGAGAGGATGCCATCCAAAAATTGTTATCTTTATGCCCATGGGGTCAACTGGCCCATCAAATGCCCCACACACTCCTTGACTTGTGTGCCGCGCATCAGCTAAGAAAAAGAAGTGTAGAACTTTAAGAAATTTGGAGGTAAATTAATTACCTTATGCCCGCCACTCAAAGCAGTGTATGCCAATTTCTAGGGTATGCCCGTCGATTAGCCGCTGGGGCAATGATAAATCGCTGAGGCTGCGATAATGCGGCTGAGGCAGAGATAAAATTGCCGAAGCAGAAATAGAGCCGTGGAGGCTGCAATAATGCCGTTGAAGCTGAGATAAAGCCGTGGAGGCTGCAATAATGCCGCTGAGGCTGAGATAGAATTGCCGAAGCAGAAATAGAGCCATGGAGGCTGCAATGACGTCGCTGAGGCTGAGGTAAAATTGCCGAAGTAGAAATAGAGCCGTGGAGGCTGCAATAATGCCGCTGAGGCTAAGATAAAGCCGTTGAGGCTGCAATAACGTGGCTGAGGCTGAGGTAAAATTGCTGAAGCAGAAATAGAGCCATGGAGGCTGCAATAATGCCGCTGAGGCTGAGATAAAATTGCCGAAGCAGAAATAGAGCCGTCGAGTCTGCAATAATGCCACTGAGGCTGAGATAAAGCCGTTAAGGCTACAATAATGCCACTGAGGCTGAGATAGAATTGCTGAAGCAGAAATAGAGCCGTGGAGGCTGAATGACGCCGCTGAGGCTGAGGTAAAATTGCTGAAGCAGAAATAGAGCCATGGAGGCTGCAGTAATACCACTGAGGCTAAGATAAAGTTGTTGAGGCTGCAATAACGCCGCTGAGGCTGAGGTAAAATTACCGAAGCAGAAATAGAGCCGTGGAGGCTGTAATAATGCCGCTGAGGCTGAGATAAAATTGCCGAAGTAGAAATAGAGTCGTGGAGGCTGCAATAATGCCACTGAGGCTGAGATAAAGCTGTTGAGGCTGCAATAATGCCGCTGAGGCTGAGATAGAATTGCCGAAGTAGAAATAGAGTCATGGAGGCTGCAATGACGCCGCTGAGGCTGAGGTAAAATTGTCGAAGCAGAAATAGAGCTGTGGAGGCTGCAATAATACCGCTGAGGCTGAGATAGAGCCGTTGAGGCGCAATAACGCCGCTGAGGCTGAGGTAAAATTGCCAAAGCAGAAATAGAGCCGTGGAGGCTGCAATAATGCCGCTGAGGCTGATAAAGCTGTTGAGGCTATAATAATGCCACGGAGGCAGAGATTAAGCCGATGAGGCTGCAAATAATGCCGCGGTGGCAGAGATAAAGCCGATGAGGCTGCAAAGAATGCCGTGGAGGTAGAAATAAAGCCGAGGAGGCTACAATAATGCTACGGAGGCAGAGAGAAAGCCGTTGAGGCTGCAATAATGCTGCGGAGGCAGAGATAAAGCCATTGAGGTTGCAATAATGTTGCAGAGGTAGAGATAAAGCCCAGGAGGCTGCAAATAATGCCGTGGAGGCAGAGATAAGCCAAGGAGGCTGCAAATAATGCCGCAAAGGCAGAGATAAAGCCGAGGAGGCTGCAATAATGCCACGGAGGCAGGAGAAAGCCGATGAAGCTGCAATAATGCCGCGGAGGCAGAGAGAAAGCCGATGAGGCTGCAATAATGCCGCCGATGCAGAGAGAAAGCCGATGAGGCTACAATAATATCGCGAAGGTAGAGATAAAGCCGAGGAGGTTGCAAATAATGCCGCAGAGACAGAGATAAAGCCGAGAAGGCTGCAATAATGCCGCGGAGGTAGAGAAAGCCGATGAGGCTGCAATAATGCCGCGGAGGCAGAGAGAAAGTCGTTGAGACTGTAATAATACCGCAGAGGTAGATAAAGCCGTTGAGGCTGCAATAATGCCGCTAAGGAAGAGAGAAAGCCGTTGAGGTTGTAATGATGCTGCGAAGGCAGAGATAAAGCCAAGAAGGCTGCAATAATGCTACGAAGGCAGAGAGAAAGCCGAGGAGGCTACAAACTGCCCTAGGAGTTTGTATGCCGTCCGAGGGGCGACTCGATCGGGTACGGAGCTGTTAGGGACTTGAACCGACTCAGGAGCATCTCCTAGCCGAACCGAGTGGTGTTCCGTTAGCCACGATACCGGTAAACTCCTTTAGAACCACCTCGGGGTTGTGTGCCATCCGAGGGGCGACTTGATCAGGTACAGAGCTGTTAGGGACTTGAACCGACTCGGGCATCTCCTAGCCGGACCGAGCGGTGTCCCATTAGCCGTGATGCCGATGAGCTCCTTTTGAACCCCTTCGAAGGTTTGTATCGCCCGAGGGACGACTCGACCGGGTATGAAGTTGTTAGGGACTTGAACTGACTCGAAGGCATCTCTTAGCCGGATCGAGTGGTATCCCGTTAGTTGCAATGCCGATGAGCTCCTTTTGAACCACCTCGAGGTTTGTGTACCGCTCAAGAGATGACTCGACCGGGTATGGAGCTGTGAGGGACTTGAACCGACTCGGAGGTGTCTCCTAGCCAGACCGAGTGGTGTCACGTTAGCCGCAATGCTAGTGAGCTCCTTTTGAACTACCTTGAAGGTTTGTGTACCACCCAAGGGACGACTCAACCGGGTATGGAGCTATTACAGACTTGAACCGGCTTAGAGGCATCTCCTAGCCGAACTGAGTGGTGTCCCGTTAGCCGCGATGCCGATGAGCTCCTTTTGAACCACCTCGGGAGTTTATGTACCGCCCGAGGGGCGACTCGATCGGGTATGAAGCTGTTAGGGACTTGAACTGACTCGAGGGCATCTCCTAGTCGGACCGAGTGGTGTCCCGTTAGCCGTGATGTCGGTGAGCTCCTTTTGAACCACCTCGGGGGTTTGTGTAGCGCCCAAGGGGCGACTCAATCAGGTACGAAGCTGTTAGGGATTTGAACCGACTCGGGAGCATCTCCTAGCCGGACCAAGTGGTGTCTCGTTAGCCGCAATACCGATGAGCTCATTTTGAACCACCTCAAGGATTTGTGTACCGTCCGAGAGGAGACTCGATCGGGTACAGAGCTGTTAGGGACTTGAACCAACTCGGAGGCATCTCCTAGCCGAACCGAGTGGTGTCCCATTAGCCACGATGCTGGTAAGCTCCTTTAGAACCGCCTCGGGGGTTTGTGTGCCATTCGAGGGGCGACTTGATTGGGTACAGAGCTGTTAGGGACTTGAACCGACTCGGGAGTATCTCCTAGCCGGACCGAGCGGTGTCCCGTTAGCCGCGATGCCGATGAGCTCCTTTTGAACCGCTTCGAAGGTTATGTACCACCCGAGGGGCGACTCGACCGGGTATGAAGCTGTTAGGGACTTGAACCGACTCGAAGGCGTCTTCTAGCCAGATCGAGTGGTATCCCGTTAGTCGCGATGTCGATGAGCTCGTTTTGAACCACCTCGGGGGTTTGTGTACCGCCCGAGGGATGACTCAACTGGGTATGGAGCTGTGAGGGACTTGAACTAACTCGGAGGTGTCTCCTTGCCGGACCGAGTGGTGTCACGTTAGCCGCGATGCTGATGAGCTCCTTTTGAACTGCCTCGGAGGTTTGTGTACCACCCAAGGGGCGACTCAACCGGGTATGGAGCTGTTAGAGACTTGAACCGGCTTGGAGGCATCTCCTAGCCGGACCGAGTGGTGTCCCGTTAGCTGCGATGCCGATGAGCTCCTTTTGAACCACCTCGGGAGTTTATGTACCGCCCGAGGGGTGACTCGACCGGGTATGAAGCTTTAGGGACTTGAACCAACTCGAGGGCATCTCCTAGCCGGACCGAGTGGTGTCCCGTTAGCCGTGATGCCGGTGAGCTCCTTTTGAACCACCTCGGGGTTTGTGTAGCGCCCAAGGGGCGACTCGACCGGGTACGGAGCTGTTAGGGACTTGAACCGACTTGGGAGCATATCCTAGCCAGATCAAGTGGTGTCTCATTAGCCGTGATACCGATGAGCTCCTTTTGAACCACCTCGAGGATTTGTGTACCGCCCAAGAGGCGACTCGATCGGGTACAGAGCTGTTAGGGACTTGAACTGACTCGAAGGCATCTCCTAGCCGGACCGAGTGGTGTTCCGTTAGCCGCGATACCGGTGAGCTCCTTTTGAACCTCCTTGGGGGTTTGTGTGCTACCCGAGGGGTGACTCGATCGGGTACGGAGCTGTTAGGGATTTGAACCGACTCGGGGGCATCTCCGAACTGGACCAAGTGGTGTCCCGTTAGCCGCGATGCCGGTGAGCTCCTTTTGAACCACCTCGGAGGTTTGTGTGCCGCCCAAGGGGCGACTCAACCGGGTATGGAGCTGTTAGGGACTTGAACCGGCTTGGGGGCGTCTCCTAGTCGACCAAGTGGTGTCCTGTTAGCCGCGATGCCGGTGAGCTCCTTTTGAATGATTAGTTTTTTTTCTGTAATGCATTCACACACTAATGAAAAGAAACTTCTTCCCAAAGTGTAGCATACTTAGCTTTTTCGTTAGAGAAAATTGTCTTCTTCTGCTGAGTTGATGACTTGCCCCTCCAGGAAACTATGTTGATTGAAGATGGGGGGTACCAATGCTGAAATCCGAGGGCAGTTGGAATGGAATCCGCAAGAGGTCTTGGGCTCGGATTGGCTCTGAGTCTTAAATTGTCGATGAGCTTGAGTTTGATGTTGCTCTTGTTCCTGAGCTCCAGAGAAATATGACAGTGGTGAGTCTCTCGCTGCGGAGATCTCTCACCAAATGGATGGTGGATGGCTTGAGCGACAACTAAAGGAGCAGCATGGGCTCTTGTTGTTGTTGTGAAGCCACAAAATATTGCTCCCGTAGCTTTTGGGCAGATGCCATGGATGCTTGGACTTGCAGAGTGAGGTGGCATGATGCTCCGCCTGAATGGCCCAAGATAATGGTGATGATGGAGCAAAGAGCCGGCCTTCTGTTGCTCAGCTCGTTGAGGGTGCCCCCCAGCGTTACTGGTGGAAGCCTTTTGGGTCTTTGTCATCACCATATTTTTATCCACCATTGTTATCGTAGAGGGAGTGAGAGCTTGTAGCTTAGTATCACAGAACTCTGCTTTCTCCCCCCTTCCTGATGCGCCAATCTAATGCTGCCAGATCACCCCCCTCGAATGTCCGCGAGCGTCCGATCGCCTTCTCCAGCGAGCCTAGGATCTTTCGGCGAGCCTCTCGTGTCTGAAAGCCTGCAAAAAGTCTCGGGGAACGAAGATTCCGACGGGGACCCTTCGACGCTCAAGTCAGTACTCTGGGCAACAGCCATGAGCTTGAGGAAGTTCGAAAGAGAAAGAGAGAGAGGCTCAGAGAAGAGCTCTCTGTGAGCAAGAATGAGCATTTAGGAGTGTTATGAGTGCGTTCTTTGTGGTTACCGAAGTTACCTGGTTGGGGGTCCCTCTTACCCATTTCATAGACGCTTAGAGTCTGTCCGGTTTGAGTGGTTGAGGCTCCATAATGATGACTTTAGTGGGTGGAGTGTCAGAGCTGATGTCTATGAGGCATGGGGTGCTACCACTTGTAAGAGCATTTAAGGTGATGGCAGTAATGGCAGAGCTTGCTTCCTTCTTTGGCATGTCAGGGCTGCAGGTTAAATCCTATCAAAGTGGGTGGCTGCAGCTGGTTGATGGGTCAAGTTCCGTCAAAGTGGATGGCCACTTGATTTGACCACTGCAGGAAAGAGAGATAAAAGGTGGTGGAGTCTTATCACCATCACGAGCCACATCCGTCTAGGATAGAAGAGTTGGGAGTTGAAGCCAGCTGTCCCTTGTAAAGCGTTGATTATAGAGTGCTTGCTTGGCACTGTTCGTGGCCGGAGCCGAGGTGGCCGAGCACGTGACCTTTATGAGGTCATAAATGCCTTTGTGCGAGAGACATGATGTGGCTGTGGAAGCCGAGACGGGACGATGCCGAGGCTGGGCCGACTTGAATGAGAGAGCCGACTTGGAAGAGGCCAGGACAGGACGATGCCGAGGCGGGGCCGACTTGAATGAGAGGGCCGACTTGAATGAGCGGGGCCAACCAGGGATGGTCGGGGCCGGCTCGACCAACTAGGAGGTGCCGCGGCTGAGCGAGGCTGACTTCGGGAAGTCAGGGCCGAATCGGCCAACTGGGAGGTGTCGGGGCCAAGCGGGGCCGACTTGAAGAAGTCAGGGCCGACTCGGCCGACTTGGAATGCTGGGGCCGAGCGGGGCCGACTTGAAAAAGTCGGGACCGACTCGGCCAACTGGGAGGTGCCGGGGCCGAGCAGGGCCGACTCGGCCGGCTTGGAGATGTCGGGGCCGAGCGGGGCCGACTTGGAAAAGTCGGGGCCGACTCGGTCGACTTGGAGGTGCCGGGGCCGAGCAGGGCCGACTTGGGGAAGTCGGGGCCGACTCGGCCGACTGGAAAGTGCCGGGGCCGAGCGGGGCCGACTTGGGGAAGTCAAGGCCGACTCGACCGACTGGGAGGTGCCGGGGCCGAGCGGGCGACTTGGGGAAGTCAGAGCCGACTCGGCCGACTGGGAGGTGCCGGGGCCGAGCGGGGCCGACTTGGGAAGTCAGGGCCGACTCGGCCGACTGAGAGGTTGCCGGGGCCGAGCGGGGCCGACTTGGAAAAGTCGGGGCCGACTCGGCCGACTTGGAGGTGCCGGGGCCGAGCAGTGCCGACTTGGGAAAGTCGGGATCTCTCGGCCGGCTGGGAGGTGCCGGGGCCGAGCAGGGCCGACTTGGGAAAGTCGAGACCGACTCGGCCGGCTTGGAGATGCCAAGGCGGGGCCGCCTAAGAATTAAGCCGTCCAAGAAGACCGCCGCGGCCGTCTAGGAAATTCTCTGGAAATCGCTATCTTGAGAGGATGCCATCCAAAAATTATTCTCTTTATTGCCCATGAGATCAGCTGGCCCCATCAGATCTCATTGCTGTTCATGGACTAAACCTCAACATTCCTTAGTACCAAAGGATTTAAGATCATGGGAATTGGGTTCTAATTAACATCTAGAGCAATTAAAAGTATCTGCCTCTCAATCCAAAGCCTTTATCTTTTTGCTTCCTTAATTGACATTAAAAGTTCTCCCTCTTCTAATTAAATATTTTTTTCTCCATTATTTTTTTTCTTCAATATTTTCTATGGGAATTGAAAGGAATTTAGTCAATCTTTTTCTCGATTGTTCGCAGGAGAGGTGACTTAATCATATCTTGGGATAGCTTTTCAATGATGTCGATACAAGGATCAAAAATTTACCTTGGAACAGTGCCTAACATGCTTCCAAAGCCATCTTCCTCCGTTATTTTCATTACAAACCGTTCCAATCTGACCCTTGGTAAGTCAATTTATTCTTTTAGCCGTATTACATTATTATAATTAATTAGATTCAGAGTCTTCCTCAAAGATTTATAACCCAATGAGAAGATATGATGAATATTAATTTATTTCTTTTTGTATATCTTACATTATTGAGTTAAAAGTATAGGTGCAAAAAAAAGGTAATTTATTAGAAAATATTAAAAAATAATTTATAAGAATGTATATAATATAAATACTAAATTTGTGAGATTATCAACGTGATTTTAAATATCTACAAGGATATGTATACACAAAACAAGATAATTATAAGATTTTTAAGGGTATACGTATTGCTTCAGATACTTAGAAGGGCTTCATATTGGCAGGTTACAGCAAATTCTGTATAGACTAATTGATGGTATGCTGGGAGAGAGAACTTAATTAGATTATCATGTGACTCATTGAAGTGGCAAGAAAGTGGCCACATACATCAAACGCTACCAAGGATTGCATAATTTAAATGAAGCAGTTAACTTGGTGCTTCAACAAAGCCTTCTTGTTCCTCGGTTAGAACTTCTCATGAGAGCTACAGGAGAATAGAATGGTTCTCTGGCCCTGTTCATGGTGGCTTCCATGCCAACCCTACAGGTGATCTGCTCATAGGCCTGCTTGGGGCTATTCTCGCATCTAGGTATATTAACATGTGATGTTGAATGAATCGAATGATGAACATGTTTAGATTAACTGTTTATTTTAGCCATAATGAAAACATTGAGGAGGAAACTTATCTCCCAACTTTTAACGATATTATTATTCTTAATGATAATTTTATTTCTACTTACAAACATGGCTATCAAAAGTTTCTAATTCACTGGAAAAATAAGCGACTTAAAGAACGTACATGGATTCCTATCAAAGATCTGCAAATACTTAGTCTGAATCACTATAAAGAATATATTATGAGTAAGCATTTGTTAAGAGCCAAATTTTCTATACCGGAAGAGAGTTGATGTAACCCAGAAAAAGAAGAAAAATATTCTAGTCAAAAAAATTAAAACATGTTCCTTTATGACTCTTATTTCAAATTATTTTCAGAACTGTTTTATTTTAAGTTTGTGATCGATATCTTAATTCTAATAATTTTAGGTTTTTATCTTTGGATATGGTTTGAATGTTGGACCAAGTTAGGTATCAATTACTTTTTATTATGATTAATAAATCAGTAATAAAATTAAAAGCTTTTTTTTCACCTTCTTGATCAGAAATATTATGAATGGTGATCCAGTGCGAAATTATGAACTTGAGCGTTCTCAAGAAAAGTTCAAAGTATATATAATGTTTAAGATCTTGAAGAGGTGTTTGTTGATAGGGTGAATTAGGCACAGTAGAGCCTGCCCCCTTGTCAACCTCATGGCCTTGAAGCCAACATCAAGCAGGTGTTTGTTGGTAGGTGTTTGGGGACCCCTTGCACTCTTTAGGCTCTGTTTGATAGCTTTTTGGCTATTTCTGGATAAATATACAAGATAGCATTTATTCAGGGGATAGCTGAGGGGATAAGTACCTTTTTAAAATTATCACTCTGCCATCAAGGGATAACTTTAGTTATTCCTGGGTTCTCTAGGGAATAAGTTCAGGGGATACTCATGGTTAAACATGGGTTATCCCCTCTGGTTAAACTTTTTCAGCACTATCCCCTGTAGCTATAGTATTTAGGGATAAGGAGGGATATTTAGGGGATATCCCCCATTATCCATCATATCAAACACACCCTTAGCCTCTCAACCATCTCAGCTTTTACCCGTCCTCGCTTAGGCTGTGTTTGATAGCTTTTTGACTATCCCTGGATAAATGTACAAGATAGCATTTATCCAGGAGATAGCTGAGGGGATAAGCACCTTTTTAAAATTACCACTCTGCCATCAAGGGATAACTTTAGTTATTCCTGGATTCTCTAGGGAATAAGTTCAGGGGATAACACATGTTATCCCCTCTGGTTAAACTTTTTCAGCACTATCCCCGATAGCTATAGTATTTGAGGATAAGAAGGGATATTTAGGAAATATTCTTCTTATCCATCATATCAAACACACCCTTACTTTCTCTTCCTCTTACTGCTAGCTGGCGAAGCAGGCGGGGTCCTAGCTGCAACGGTGGTGGTTTGGAACGCTGGCTGTGGCTGATTGTGGAGCGAGCTCGCCGCGGTATCCGTCTAGATGTTAAACAAATGTAGTTTCTCTCTCAAACGCCTATAGACTGTAGAGCGACATTTTTTGTCTGAAAAAAAAGTCACTGCTTTCTCCTTTTAAAAAAAAAAAAAAAAAACCATCGCTTTCTGACACGCTTTCTTTGTGGATTTCTCGTTCGTGGAAAATTATTTTCCTCCTCTCCATTTCCACAGCCTCCCGCAAACACACGCACACGCACAAAAGCGAGCACTCTTTCTTCTTGAGAACAACAATCTGGAGTTTCTGTTTCAATGCTCCAGCATTGAGGGGGTTTTTTTTTATTATTTTTTTGGCGGCTTTGTATTTGGCCAATGAATCTATAAATTAGCTAGCCTTGCCTTTGCAACCATCAGAAGTACTTCCGGGTATAGAGGGCATAAATTTGTTTCTCAATAGGAATTTCTCAATAGGAATTTCGTAGCACAAAGTTTGGTAAAAGATTTAGCATGGGCTGCTTACAGAAAACATGGCCTTATGGCTTCTCCAGCCCCACTCTCTTTTGGAATCAATCCTTCAAACTGGATTCAGGAATGCCAATGAGAGAATAAATCCATAGTTATCAGAATCGGACCAAATCGGCCGGTTGAACCGGACCCGAAGGCCAAGCCGGTCCGGTTTCAATATAAAACCGAATGTGTAAGTGACCCAGAATAACCCGGTCAACCCATCCGGTTCACCCATGAACCGATCGATCCAACCTGAACCGGTTCGGGTCACGGATTTTATTATCATGTTAGTCTTAAATTTTTTTATTAAAAATTAATTTTTATTAATATAAATATATTTTTTTATATTAATATAATTGATCGATGGTTGAACCAGTAACCCAACGGTTGAACTAGTGACCCGATGACCCAAGCCTTTGGCCAGGTCAATGTCCGGGCCGGGCCTGACAACTATGAATAAACCAATGAACAATGATGTAGAAGATGAATAAGATGGTGGTGTAGAGTGCAACCCACATGAGGTTAGTACTAGTTAATGCTGGTAGGTATTGGTAGAATCCTACCCACATTAACCCCAAGCCTCTCAATCCTAGTTGCCCGTACATTGCACAGTATACATAGTTAGAAAACCCTCGAGGAAGCCCAGCTTAAATAAGTTCAAATAAGGGCTTTCAATTCTGATCAATTTCTGCCACCCCTAGCCCACCTCGCCGACATAATAGTAATCTTGTTTCTAGGAGCACATGGAATATTGCGTTAATGACAACGCTTTAAGCTCTTTTTCTTCTAGAGAAAGATTTCAAGATTATCAATGACAGACATATCGGGCTCTTCCAAATAATATATATATATATATATCCAAGTGCTATTACTTTATAAGCCAATAAAATCCAATATGGATATATTCGCATTAGTTGATATTTTCATTGCCTACTTTACTCTTTTAAACAACTTTTCAAGTAATATGTCTCAAAATTAATAGTTAAATATAGTTCTTGGTTTCTGGTTACCGTATTGATTTATATTTTGATATTATGATAACAAAAGATTGTCCTGCATATCAAAAAATTTTAGATAGATAAATCAAGATCCCAGTTTATCTTAGCCTCCAACATTCTCCACAATAACTAATATTAAGATTATTAGTCGACAAGTCACCTACAGCCCGTACTCATCGCCAAGTCAAAGCTAACGGAACCATAACTTTAATAATCAAAATTGAAGCGAGGGCTCCTCTACTTCACAGTCAAGACAGCCCTGACTCACCGCCACCCCCTCGGAGGACGAAGAATCCCAATCAAAGCCCCACTCCGGTCCACATGGCAAGAGATGATATTATCTGATGATGTTCTCAATGGTCTGAACCTTCTTGTCCGTAATAAGAGTTTTGTATAATATCCACCTTTATATGTTTAAATTTATTCCTCATTTGAAATCTACTCATAAAAATAGCATGGATAAGCATAACAAGAATGAAAAAGCATTCCAAGCAACAAGTGACACGGCTTTTAATTTATTTTTAATACTCTTATCATTTTAAAATTATATTTCTTAAAAGATTATTCTCAAACTCATTCACTAAACAGAATTTCATAAATATTTTCTATTTTCATAAAAATAAGAATAGAAAACAGGCTATACTCAAACCAAAATACCCTTGATCTCCACTCTCTGCCCTATACCCACCCTATCCTCAAGGGGACAAATTCCTACAAGAATTAAATTCCCAACGGCCCAAGTTGCAATGATATAACCTTGTATCAAGCTACTTCAGCATAAATCTTGCGTTGTATCCATCTAAACATTCTTCCATCCGAACCTCGTTTCAAAACTAGTCATAAAAAATTTATAAATATGAACAATAGGAATAAAAGAACTATCCAAAAATGAATCCGAGTGCAGCGCAATTCAGCGAGCAAAAAACAGAACATTGACAGCAATCATACTAGATTTCTCTGATATTATGGCACTGTTCTGTCTTACAATATCAAAATCTTACAACAATCAGGTAAAATAAATATAGGAAAACAGACATTACTGTCAGCAAAGAAAAAAAATTACTAAAACACAAGGGAGAGAGGGGCAATGTTACATGTCTCCCTAAATAAGCGTGAGTTCAAGCTTCGGCCTGTGGGGCTGAGGTTCCACCACTTCCATGTGAATCCTCACGATCTGCAAGATACTATAACTTGTGTTTGTCCCTGTCCTCGTCACTCTTTGATGCGCCTCATCTACCACCCAATCACCTCCTTTCTCCCCTCTTGGCATCAAATATACTGGCCCTTCTATGCCAAACCTGGAAAATGCCATGCTGAATTTAGTACCAAATATCGCCATACCCATCCACTGCATTTGCTTCTTATTCTATATGGTAAGATAGACGATTATCTTCATTGAAGGAAATTTATGAAAGCTTCAAGCGTGTGGAAGAAGGTAACTAAACTGATGTAGTGTAAAATAAGTTTCAATCCCCAATAAGAGCAGTTAGGTCAACCTATTGAACAAACAGCTGATCTTCGATAAACAAATAGAATGATATAGAGCACCTAGTTGGAATCATCTGATAAATTTCCACCTAAAAGCCATAAAAATACATCCGACGAACAGTGATGATTTAAACTCAGTTTCCAAATGGTCGTTTTCTTTAACTAAAAATTTCTAAAAGCAATTAAAATGGAAAGATGAGCCTTTTCTGGCATATGATTTAATAATGCACAAAAAAGAAAAAAAATAGAAGATACATCAGCATCAGTCTGGTACCAATATAAGCATGGATGATCAAATCATACCAAACCAGATAGCTCGGAGTGAACCATACTGAACTATCACAGAAACAGTACGGTTCCATGGTTCAATTTGGAACAAGAACCAGACCACCTCATACTGCTCCAAACCATTTCAAACCACTCTGGATGTGCTGAACAGCCCAGGGTTTGGCTCAGTATGGAACAATTCATGGGTAAGGTCATTCCAATACACCTGACTAGTACGCTATCAGTTTAGCATGGTACCAAAATGGAACCAGTTCCCGAAAAGATGAACCTTACAGTAAATAACCAAGTTTAAAAGAAAATAAGAAGCAATCAGCATGACATTACTATCACAAAGGTAATTCTACTTGTTATGGACAGACCAAAGCCCATGGCAATTGCAGTCAACAAAGATTAAGTTATTAAGAATCTCAGAACTTCATTAAATCATAACAGCATCTCATTATCATATTATGCAACTCTTTGAAAATATGGACGGATAAAAGGCACAGAAGAACATACTTGGGAACGAAAACTATAAAACCATTGGACCTTATCTTCAGTATCCTGGCTTGTGTGTCAGTTGGCCTGAAACAGAAAATGCACCATATGTTTTATAAAGTATTTTAAAAGATGAAATGATTTTTTCCAGAAAAGCAAGAATATTACCGTTTTCTAAAATATATCAGTGTGTGGAGTTCAACTGAGGCTCGGCTTGCCATCTGGGCATTTCGATGACGATAATTCAGATCTACAAATAACAATATTCAAATATTAGGAAGCAATAAGTAAATTATACAAGAAGCAATAGGACTAGTCATTAATACTTACTGTCAGCAATGCTCGTTAGCTGTGGACCATCCATAAAAATAGGTGGAAGCTTGGCAATTCCCAGAGCTGCAGCTAGCAATCTGTGAACAATGACATCTACAAGAAATAATGTCACAATATTAGTAGATACATCTTCACACTTCGATTATAAAAACTGTCTTATTTCTCAACAAAGATGGAGGTTAATCACCTAAGCATCATATGAAGAAACTAAGAAGGGATTTTAAACTAGAATAATCTTGCAGCATTAAAAGTTCAATATTGCCTCGTCATTGATTCAGCAGATGAGTAAAAATTAAATTCAATTAGAATCATGCAGGAATGCAGTTTCAGCAGTAGATATGCAATATCCCATAGAACAATCAAGAACTTCATAATGTGCACATGCATGTATGTGTGTGCGCACATTGTGCACATGGGCACACAAAGAGAGGTAGAGAGAGCCAATTGCCGCCTCCATCATTAGATCCGCACAGCTCTCAAAGCTAAAAAATCATCCGTTAAGCACCATTACCTGCTCAAAAAAACAAAAAGGGAGGCATTTATTATATGGGACAACACAGCCTATGCCTCTATTACAAAAACATACCAAGTCCTGCCAAGGTCAAAGAAGCCACCTGTGCAATGACCCACAATAGAGACTAAAAGAGATACAAACTGGAGCCTTTGTTAGAAATAGCACAAGAATATGATATAGTAGCACAGAGATATGATATAGTATATATCATATCCCTTTGCTAGTATATCACACCATAGCATATCCCTTTGCTATTATATCAAATCTCTATGCCATCATATTGTATCCCCCTGTACTACCACATGATGTGTTTCTGTGGCAAAAGCATAGGCCATATTGTTCTGTCTCATAAATGCCTCTCTCTTTTTTTAAAGCAGGTAATGGTACCTAACAGATTGCTTTTCGGCTTTAAGATCCATACAGATCTAATGGTAGGAGAGGGGACTGGATTTGGGCTTGGCTACACACGAATTTAGCCTCTCTCTCTCTCTCTCTCTCTCTCTCTCTCTCTCTCTCTCTCTCTATGTATGTATTTGCTTGGCACTTGTTCCTACAAAGATTCATGTCCCTCACCACATACAAAGACTCATGTCCCTCACGGTCGCATATCCCATTTATAATAACATAACACACAGTTATAAAATCTAAAAGTGTCAGCAAAATCAATCAAAGCAATATGAGCAAAAAAGAGTCTTTAAACAGAATCTTCTTTGTATCTGATAATTCTCTCTTGACAAGAGATAACTGGTATATATAATGAGACGATCAAATTCAACATGCAACCATACAAAGAAGATAGAGTGCTGATGCAAAGAAGGATGATACAAGGGAAAAATCAAAATTTCCTTTAGAGACTGCAAATTCTGACTTTAAGCAAAGGATATGAAAGATGAGACTTTAAGCAATAACTTTTGAATCTCTCCACAGGTTTTTTTTTAAAAAAAAAAAGCACTCATTAAAGATGACAAACGAAGTCAGTAGAAAAATAAGGATCATCATTGCTTTGTGCTCTATTATCAAGAGATAGGTGATTACATATTAACTGCTCCGTACACATGTTTATTGCATAAAAACATTCTTTTCCCTTTTCACATTGGGATTCTCCCCCTTTTTTTTCAAATGAAGGAAAAAAAGAGGTTACTTCTCAAATTCATTCATCTTTTTTCTACCAATACCATAAAGTGGATTGGTTGATAAACAAATGAGAATAGATTGATTAACTACTAGTGAATCCATAATCATTATGGATTATCACTGTCAATGTTTGTTCAGATAATGTAAGGAAAAGTTCAAAAATAAATAAATATTGTAAATGCAAAGAAGTAATAACCATTCACTTGCACCTCTCAGTGAAAGAAAAGTCAGAGGGATATAGAAACATGTGGCAAGCCAATAATGGTGATATTCACAATTAATTGCATGAACAACAAGGAAGCCTTAATCCCAAACTGATTGGGGTCAGCTACATGAATTCTTTTTCTTTATTCAATTCTATTTTAAATCATATTTTTTAAGATGCAAAAATTTTATGTCTTTCTTTATCACGTTCACCCATCTGATTTTCGATCTATCTCTACCTCTTTTTCCTCCACATGTAACGTCACTCTTCCGCACAAGTGCATCTTGAGGTTTACGTTGCACATATACAAACCATTTAAGTCATCCTTCCCTTAAGTTATCCTCGATTGGATCTACCTCTATCTTTTTACCAAAAGGTTCCATTTCTTATTCTATTTTTTTCTTCTATTACCACACATCCATCTTAACATTTTCATTTCGACCACCTTCATCTTATGTATCTGTATTTTTCTAACTGTCCAACATTTCGTTCCATAAAGCTTGGATGGTCTTATAACTGTCCTATAAAACTTTTCCTTCAACTTAACAGATGCTCTACGATTATATAATATTTTAATTGCACTTCTCCATTTTATTCAACCTACTTTAATCCTATAGACATCATTCTCAATATCTTTTTTCTTATAAATAATCGATCCTAAATTCCAAAAATGATCATTTTTAGAAACTTCATAGTCCCCAATTTATACTCTACATTCATCTTCATTTCTAATTATACTAAAATTACATTCTATGTCTTTATCCTACTTAACTTAAAACCTTTAAATTCTAATGTATTTCGCCATAATTTTAACTTATAATTAACTTCAACCTTAGTTTCATCTACTAGTATTATATTATCTACAAATAACATGCACCATGAAATATTTTGAATATGTCTACCAAGCTCATCTATAACTAAAGCAAAATGATTGAAACTAAGAATATATCCCTAAAGTAAGCCTACTATAATAGAAAATTCGGCAATATTACCGCCCATAATTCTTACAATAGTAACTACCCCATCATACATATCTTTTATTATGTTAATATACCTAACAAGTACTTTCTTTTCGAGCACCCACCATAAGATTTTTCTAAGGATCATATCATATGTTTTCTTTAAATCAATAAAAACCATATGAACATCTTGTTTCTTTGCTCTATACATCTCCATTAACCTTCTAAGAAAGAAAATATCTTCTATGGTTGACCTTTCTAGCATAAAATCAAATTGATTCTCTAATATTTTTATAGTGCATCTCAGCCTATGTTCAATCACTCTCTTCCAAACTTTCATAGTATGATGAGTTTAACACCATGATAATTAAAGCAGTTTTAAATATCTTCTTTATTCTTATAAATTATTATTACAATGCTCTCCATTCATTAGACATCTTTTTAGTTTCTAAAATTCTATTAAATAAATTTGTCACCCATTTTACTCTAGCATCACCTAAACATTTTCAAACTTCTATAGAAATCATATCATGTCTCACAGCTTTTCCTACTTTTTTTTTTTTATAGCCTTATTTACTTTGGATGTCCTAATTTTACGAGTATACACCATAACTTTATCCTTAATGAAGCTAATAGTGCATCATAAATTATCTACATAATTTTTATTTAACAATTTATTAAAACAGCTTCTTCATCTTTTTTTGATCTCTTTCTCCTTAACTAAAACTTTTTATTATCATCTTTAATGCATTTAACCTAACACATATCTCTAAATTTTATCTTTTATTCTTACAATTCTATACGTCTTTATCTCCATCTTTAGTTTCTAACTTGTGATGTAATTCCTCTTATACCTTACATCTTGCCTTTCGTATTGTCTTTTTAGCTACTTTCTTAACGATCTTATAATTTTCATATGCTTCTCCATTCTTACATTCCAATTGAACTTTCTCATTCCACCACTAAATTTTCTTATCGTATGATCCTTTTTCTTTTAACTCTCTTAATACCTCTATATTTATTTTTCTAATACTATTAGCTATCTCTTCCCATATAGTATTAATCTCTCCATTTATACTCCATTTCCCTTCATCGCTCTATCTTTAAAAATTATCAATCTCTCCTTTCATATTTCATCAACTAATCCTTAGATTCTTATACCTTATAGTCTTTCTCCATTTTTGAATACATACATCCATAACCATTAATTTATATTGTGTAGTTACACTCCCATTGCAATCTTTACAAAACACTCGATCAATCATTTTAGTAAGAAAAAAATCTATTTGATTAGCATTATATCCACTTTTAAAAGTTATCAAACCTCTTTTTTAAATATGTATTGGCTAATACTAAATCATATGTCATCGCAAACTCTAAAATAGCATTTTTCTCGTCATTTCCATCTCCAAATCCATAACCTCCATGTACTCTTTTAAAACCCATATTATACTTTCCTGCATGTCCATTCAAATCTCCTCCAACAAATACCTTTTCCCAAAAACTTTTCTTTGTCACACCATCTAAGCCTACTTAAGGAGCATAAATACTATCAATATTTATTGGCACCTCATCCATCATTAATTTAATTAAAATTATCTTATCTTCTATCCACTTAATGTCTACAACTTCATTTTTTAGGTTTTTATCTACAATAATTTCTACTCCATTTTTGTTTCTATCTTTGCCCATATGCTAAAGTTTAAAACCATCAACATCTAATTATCTACAATAATTTTCACTAATTAGTTGCATGAACATTTGTTATTATTCTTGTATCATAAACTTAATCTGCAGTCTACACAGTATTAGAAACTTAAAAGTGCTAAACTATTCATCGAGTCATGATCAACTAGTGTGGTATAACTCTTCAAAATTGCTCACTCAAATACTTAAGAGGGAAAGGATTCATATCTTTTTGCCAGGAATAGGACAAAAACAAGCCATTCCCAACTAACCTGCATATCTGCGAATAGGAGAAGTGAAATGAGTATAGAGAGGTGCTGCAAGCCCATAATGGTGATACTCAGAGGGGCCTAAATCTCCACTGCAGAAGTAGACTGCCTATATAATTTAAGTGCAAGTTTATGTCAGTCCTTCACAGTCAAAGATCAAATATTCAGCAACAACGTTACCTTCAAAATCCAGCTACTGTACCTGAGTCATGCATCTAGTAGCTAGAATCCTGATCAGCTTATTAAAGTATGGATCATCACCCTGCAGATAATTTAACAGCAAATTTCAAGAGGAACACATTACTCCAAAGCAGATTATTGTGTCTCAAAAGTTATCAAATTGCTAAGGCATGCACTGTAAACAACACAAATTACAAATGGGATACGAAGACATCACCAAGAGTGCTGAACCAGAGAATCCTTACCACCGCATGATCAAGTGAATCAGCAAGTGCTTTTGAAGATGAAATATCCAAATCCAGGCCAACAGCAGCAGCTGTACGCAACAATGGCTCGAGCATCTCTTTGGTTGGGGTAGGATGTCGCCTGATAAAATAATTAAAAGTTAACAAAAATATATAATGTTGATACGTAAAATTGATCAGAAATTGCAAAAAGTATAAAAGATTTTCAGTTTTAGCTTTCTACCATGACAACACATGGTACATACCCTGAGGCAGCCAACTAATACTGAAGCCATCTAACTACTATTAACCAATAATGTATCATAAGATACAGTGTAGTTTAAAGGCATTCTTCCAGATAACTCTTGAACCACAAACTAGTGCCAAGTTAAACAATGACTTGAAATAAGCACTCAATCATGAGGCTCTGAGAAGCCATAATCTCACTGTCATTGGTTATTCGGATTTCAGATAATGCAGGGCATGGTTCATAAATAATTAAATATTAGCAATGCAAATAAATAATAACCCCTTAATTTGCACACTGATGAAAATGAGGAGCCCAAGGGATATAGAAAGGTGCATCAAAACAATAATGGTGATATTCACAATCAGTCGAATAAACATTTTTCAGGTGTGAATTTAATGTTAGGAAGCACTATCACCATCCCCATTTCAGAACTTAACATGGTGATCTAGTGCATCTTGTGTAAATATTTTTTCATGTATGATCAAAGTAAAATATTTTTGATATGCTTATTAACTTTAACCAAGTCTTGTCCCATCTCATTGTAGTCATCCTAAAAGATCAGGGTATGATTACTAACATTGAGTTCTAAAGGTTGCAATCATTTTACAATCAACATGCTAGAAGACCATTCATAGGCGTGGAAACCAATCATACTGGTTTAAATTAAGGCCATGCAAATACAGAACCTCCAGGATCCTCTATAACTTTGCATCAACCTAGAAAAAGAGGGAACAAAGCAACAAGAACAACTAAGCCTTAGTCCCAAACTAGCTGGGGACGTTGACATGAATCCATTTTTTATATTCCACTTGGTTTAGGATTAATAAAAACATCAAACCCTTCCTTACTACTTCCCAGGTGAGTTTTAGTCGACCTCTACCCCTCCTAACCACATATTTTCCATGCAAGAGAATAATAATCAAGAGACAAATAAACAACATTATATGTAACAACTAACATATCCCACAACGAAGCATGGTTATTTTGCAATAAGTTCCCTACAAAAATGAATCCATATATCACAGCATGAGAATATCTTTGTTTCACCTCATTATATTGTTTAAAGATTTTCAATCAGGATATAAAAATCCAGTAAGGTAGATGTAAAAATAAACCAATATATGATATCATCAGAATTATCAGAAATTCTTCATGTAGATTCAGATCCTTTTATTAAATGAAACTGGAATTTTTCAGTGGGTATAGTCAAAAAGAATCATAGGACAGCTAATAGGCATGTTATTGATGCATTCCCAACAGCAATACTTAATTTGGGTAGAAGAATCCAGTTAACCAGGTTTATGTTCTACCTGTATTGTAGTGTACCGGTTAGATCATTTTTTTGGTCACTAATCATGAGGTAACACACATCAATATCAAATCAGCTTTAATGGAAACTTATCTCTGAAGTATAATCATTGTATGTCAATTCGTGCACCTGTTTTATAATTTTTAAATTCATACATCTGTGTTGTCAAAAGAGCTCCAGGCACATGCCAAGGTGCTTGGGTTATGTAAGGCACGAACAAAAAGTTGCCTCAACATACCTCAGGCAAGGCCGGCTTTAATAAGGCACTACCTAGGCAAAAACCATGGCCAAGGTGAGAGGTGTTCACACAAGCACCTCTCTAAGCTCATAATGTTTTGCCTTCAAAATCTTTTCCATGAGCTTCCATGAAAGTGTCACATTGCATTCACAAGGTGAATTTGAAGCACGATCTTGTCATACATAGCCTTACAAGCGAGAGATTAAAAGAACAGAAAAATATGATGGCAGTGGCACATGTTTCAAAATCCTGACGGCTGGTGGGATGTCCTGTGAAACACCAAGACAAGTTACCATCCTAAATGTCAAGGAAAGATCATACCGCCATCATTCAAGTATCTCAGTCAGCATGTCCTGAGATATTTTCCATCTCAAGTGTTTAAATGGGGCAGGATGATAGCACATCTCATTCCATAGAAAAACAGGGACAACCTTATCCTACAAGATTTAAAACTTTGGTTGAATCTATGAAGCACAAAGGTAAAGAAGAAGTGCTAGCAATACTAAACTCCAAAGGGTATGCACAGGATTTAAAATGTTAGCTAGCAATACAAAACTCTAACGGGATGCACAGGATTTAAAATCTTACTTATTTACACATTAATCTCACAATTCTTTTAAAATCTGCATATTGATCTCTAGTACATATAGCACATAAATCCTTGCAGTCTAGTTCACTACAATTGGAAGAAATATTCATGGAATTCCTTAAACAGACATTTAAATTTTAATGGTCCAAAATCTGGACCACTTTACCTTAAATTATGCAATGATCTTTTACATATTAGTCTCTCAAATCTCCTTGATTTTGCATATTAGTTCCTGATTTCTCTAGAAATTGCATGTCTATTTGTTTAAACATATAACACGCTGCATATTAACTTAACCATAGTTAATATAATGAACAGTCCTATTTACACTTTCCTTAACTAACTCTCCACTCCCTGATCATAAGATTCATATTCCAATGATTGAAAATTTTTAATTTTAAATCTTGTTTCTACAATGTTTACCAGTAGTAACTAAAACGGTAAAGCTTTCTGGGGCAGAAGACAAGACAAGGTATGAAAAGAGATAGATGGAACAAGAGGATGCAAAACCAGAAGTCATGATCCGAAGTTGTCTTCTTTTCCCAGAGGAGAAATAAGAGCATTGTTTTACAACTTGAATTGAAATAGGTAAGAAGAAAGATGCCTAACTGGTGTGATTTTAGGGATTGATATGCAAATAAAGAAGATTTTAGGGATTAATGCACAAAAAAACCCTCATTTGTGAAATACTGCACAAGTTCCTTGTTTGATTACCTAGAGCCATTTGCTACATGGAGTCATGGGCCTAATGGGTGCTTTTAGCCTTTGACAATCCTGACTACATCAAATAAATGTAGATGCCAAAGAATGATATCATATGTATACCTTAACAAAGAGCAAAAGGGAAAATGTTTCAAAATCTTTTCTGCAACTGAAACATTTGCAGCTAGCATAAACTCCTCGATCATTTGATTTGCCTCTCGAATTTGATACATGCCTGCCACCATAATTTAAAATTCAGCTCAACTATGAGGTATTTTAATAATAGAGATATGCTTGTAATTATATAACATATACCAATGTCTAGAGGATCGTGAGTTTCAGTATCAATTTGGAATTTAACTTCTGCTGAAGCAAGAGTAAGAGCTCCTCTTTCAATACGCCGGTGTCTCATAACCTGCACAATTGCATAATGAATGATAAAGCAAGCTCAGATGATACAAGAGAGATTTTATCCACATCAAAATGAGACACAAATTATAGCACCAAAAAAATAATGACGGCAATACACCAGGAATGCTAACCTTTGCTAATGAGTTCAAATTTCTCAGATCAGTGGTTAATGGATCCATCAAACGACTGCAATGAGCAAATAATTTTCTTAGACTTAAAAGCAAGCTAATAAGGAAAAAAATATGCAACCATAAAATAAGTTTAGCAATCAAATGCATGCATGCATAGGGGTGGCAATTTTTGACCCCACTAGTTCACTCGGCCCAAACTGGCCCATCTAACCCAAACCATTGGATTCGTGGGTCAAGTACAGGTTAGCCAAATGCAACCCACTAGCGGGTCGGATCAGGTTCACCTAGGGCCTCTTGGCCTGCCAGCTCAAGGAACATATAATCATTATTTAAAGTTTAGTTGTAGGGTGAACATGAATCATTGGATGAACAATCCAATGGCTCAAAACATGGGGACTTCTAATCATCTCACCCTAGCCGGCCACTTTCTTCTTCTTCGTCACATCCTCACCATCACAACCGATCGGCACGGCCAGCACCACACCACCTCCTCATGTCCTCAATTCCTCTCTCTGCTCCTTCCTTCTTCCACTGCTACAACTTCTCTACATAATCCCCTTATTCCACAGCCACCACCTCCCCTACTGCTATGCCCTCATGTATTAGGGCCGTGTCCCCAATTATATTGGCTAGATTGTAGTGTTTTGACTTTACAATCCATTGATAATATCAATGTGTTGCTGTTGAATATTTTCTAACAGATAATTGATAATTTACTGTAGATTTTTAATTTAAAAAAATGACTTCTTTTACTGATGCTAATATTGAGATTGACATTGATCATGGTCACAAAATTGATGATGATGATATTGATAAAAATGATGTCAAAGAATCTGGTGTCCAATCAAGTGTTTGCGAGAAATATAGTCATTCCGTATACACTAATGCAAGGGAGCACTATATTTGTTAGTCCAAATAGAAAAATACTGGGCTACATGTGAAAATGGAGCATGAAGAGTCTTAAACATTGTTTCAAATTGCTTAATCCTAACAGCAGACCCATTTCATCTAACAATGGGAAGGTGGATGTCCTTAAGAAAAATATCATAAGCAAATAGAGAACTTTTTGAATATTTGCAAACAATTCCTAGAAGGGTTCAACCTTACCACTGATTTATGGACTCCTTCAAATAATGATGGTTAAATTTGTACCATTGCACATTTCATTGAAAAGGATTGGATATTACAAAAAAGAATCCTGAATTTTAGTCTCATGACACCATCACAAACTAGCTAAGCCGTCATGGTTATGATTTCTAGCCTATAGACAAGATGCAAAACCAAGAATAGGACATTTACATTGACAGTGGATAACACTTCAAGCAAAGACACTTTCATTGAAATATACAAAGGACGATTAAATTTAAGGAAAGCACTTTCACTTCATGGTCAATTTTTTCATTATTGTGTCATGCATCTTTCATGAATTCAATTGTGCAAGAAGGTATAAAAGCAATTGATAGTGGCATTTATGTAATTCAGGAAAGTGTCAAATACCTGAAAAGATCTAAACTTGGTATGAACAAAATAGCTAAAAATGTTTGAAACAATTGAACTTAGATATAAAATGAGGATTGCAATCAAGATGTTCCTACGAGATGGAATTCTAATTTTCTAAAAATTGATAGAGCACTTCCTTATTGTGATGCTTTCAAACATTTGATAATACATGATTATAATTGTAAAGATGGTCCAAGTCATGATGAATGGGACAAGATTGATAGATGTCATAAATTTCTGGAAGTCTTTTATGATGCCAGAAATGTTTTTTCTTGGGCATATCTTATCTCACAGCCAACTTGTACTTTCATGACTTGGAAGATTCAATGTTGATGGCATGAGGCAGCCAAGAGTAGTGACAACTTCATGCTGTGGCTACAAGATTGCAAAGAAAATCTGATAAATATCGAAATGAGTTTAGGACAGTGTTTGCTATCGCGGTGGTGTTGGATCCTGACTATAAAATAGAAATTGTGGAGTGTGCACTCTAAAAGTCTTATGAAAAGGAGGATGCATGCAGACACATGAAGCACGTTCATGACAGCTTGTATGCTCTGTTTGATGAATGTACTCCACAGGATAGCACCATAAGAACAAAACCATGCATCATCTTCACAAGCCAGCGGAAATGACGATGAAGATGATATCATGGAGGAAAAATTATTATAGCTTAGTGACTTACATGTACAACATTTTTTAACTAAGTTCTAATTTGCTAAGATGTATTTAATGTAGGATTATGACATTATCAACGGCCAAAGTTCTCTTGTTCAAGACAATAAGTTTCAACTTAATATGTACTCGAAAGAGCCTCATGCTGATAGGAAACACAACTCTAGATATTGTGATTCGTAAGTGGGCCAACAAATTTGGATTTTCTGAACTTGCTAAATGACTTGTGACATTTTTGCTATCTCTCACTCAGCAGTTGCTTCAAAATCCACTTATAGAGCAGGAGAAAGAGGGCTCCATCGATTTAGGAGTACTCTAAAGTTGGAAGTTGTTGAAGCTATTATATGCCTTAGGGATTAGGCATTTCACTTGCAAGGTAAATTCATATAGTTCTTTTATGTAGATCTTTTATTGAAATTATACCATTTTTTTAACATTGGTTTCTTGTCTTTACAGATAAAGTGGAGGAAGAATTGATCATGGATCCTTCTTCAATTACCGTTGAAGATTCAAATGAAAGTGAAGAATGAGTACATTTTTGCTTCTGTCACATGTCTTTTTGTGCATAGCTATTATCCTCATTCTTCTTTTTCTTTTCTTAATCTTTGGCAAGTGAAGCATCACAAAATTTCAGATTTGGTCATTCAAGGGATTATATGTGGCTTCTTTTTTCTTAATGGTGAATATGTGGCTGCAAGTAGCTGCAAAGTTAGACCTTCATGAGATTTGGATTCAGTTTGGACGTGTTATTGGAAAGTATGTACCATGCTATGGCTTGAGGTTTAGATTGTGGTTTGGAATTTGTAATCTGGACATCTCGATGGAGACACTTATTCTATGTTGGCATTCATGGCTTGTCAGGGACTTGTAGTTTATGTTGTCATGTTGTTTAAAAGTTAGATTGCTATGTAATGTTTAGTTTTGGATTTGTAGTTTACTTTACCATGTTATCGCTTGTTTTAAAACTAGATTGGCATGATTCTCTTGTGTTTTTGGGGGGGGGGGAGGGGGGGACTACACATCCTGTGAAAAAAGCCTAACAATATGAAGCCCAAAACTAGAAGGGTTTGGGCCACAAAATAGGGAGGCAGGTCGGCTGCAAGTCAGGTTCAGGTCATCTATTCTTGACCAGGCAGGCCAGGTCAGGTTCAGGTTAGGCCTTATGAGCCTTCATATATTATATAAACCCAACTCAACCCGACCTAACCCAATCCAAACCCACTATTTGCCACCCTAGACATGAGAGACATAACAACTTAATAAGCTAAAAGTAAGAACCTTAGCTTTTGTAATGATAATCAAGGAATTATGGATATGCCTAATCATGTCTTTGATTTAGCTAATGTAGTATCCAATAAACAGAAATACCAATTTGAATACCATATCAGATCCAACTTCAAAATAATAAGGAATAGAAAAAAAGGAAGCAGCTTCCATGCATAAAATTGATATAGATGTACAAACAAAAAGAAGGTAGGGTAGAGCACCTATCATCCATCCTAGCTTGAGCTTCTACATAAGACAATGCAGCACAGGATTTGATAACACTCTTTGTGTATCTTGTAGATATAATTTCTGCTTCAGGTGTCATTTCCTGCCATTTAGAGAAAACAGTATATTAACTATGAATTTTGGCTGAAGGAAATCCACAAAAACCAATTCAAGTAGGTCCCATTAGATTGTTTTGCCCAAGAAACTGCCATGGCATCCCAGATTACACAACAATATATCTGAAATAAAACTGGAGGCTTAGAAACCATCTTCATAACCTAGACTACCCTTCAAGAATTAGAACAGAGAAAAGTTTCTTTAAATCTAAATAATGAACATCAACGGTAAGAGAAATTACAACAATCAAACAAATCTAAAGGAGACACAGAGGAACACAAACGTGTTTAATCAAATATAATCTAAGAAATGATTAATTAATCTCGCATACAGAAGAATAAACTCTACAGCAACATTGTATTGGAATATAGGTCTCTCACCTTAACGTATTGCATGTACTGAAATTAAAATACAAACATTAAAAAAAAAAAAACTGACTTCTGAGTTTCAAATCAATGCATTTTAAGATTTCCAGCCAGATAGGTAGAAAAAAATTAATTAATTTCATGCAAAAGCTATGTAATTCTACATATTTTAAAGCCAAATTCCTAAGACTTACAGCTACAGTAAGGTCATTAAACCAATCACTTATTTTCAGAAGGAAAACATACTTACCCAGATGACAGAAAATGCCAGCCTTTCCACATCAGAGCGGAGAGAACAAATGTCTGCAAACAACAGAACATAGGAACTTGATATCTTACGTATCATAAGTTGAAAAGCAATTGAAGTGTATCTTTAAACACCCACTTAATTATGAAAATAGTTTTGAGTTGTACTACATGATGCACATGTTGAAATACTTCAAAACAAAAGTTATACCTTCAGTCAGAGGCTTGGGGAGCATGTCGATCCTCCGCTCAACAAGATAAACAGATGTACCCCTCTGTGAAGCTTCCTCATCAAGAGGAGTACCAGGAAGAACAAAATTTGTAACATCAGCAATATCTGATGAAATGTTATTAAGGTTTTGCATTTCAACAAGATCATAGCCTCAATATGTATGGTCCAGAAGAACCAAAATAAGATTTGCATATGACAAAAGATCACATGCACACATCACATGGAAGATGCACGCAAATGTTTCTGTGGAATTATGTATCAGAAAAAAGATAATAACATTGCTGAAAGTCACAGCAGGACTATAAGCTTTTAAGTGAATAAATAGGCTGAACTCAAACAGACATAAAACTTCCTGATATTTATAGATCCATCCAAGCTGGAAGGTCAGAATTCACACAGCAGGCGTCAAATTCCTTCTGATGGAAATTCTGGTGAAAATTTGCGAGACACAGAAAAGATGACATGGAACAATAATGCATTCCAAACGACGCATACAAATATAATTTACAAAATTCCTACTGGTTTTGATGATAAAATTTGAGTGCCTCCCAATTTAAGATCATTCAGCACTACAGTAGCATCAAGCATCATATCTATAGAGGATGACTCCTTGTAAGAAAGCAAAGGTTGAATGATTGTCTCCTCAAGAAGGGGAGGAAGGGAGGGAGGGAGAGAGAGAGAGAGAGAGAGAGAGAGAGAGAGAGAGAGAGCCAATGCTGTTACATTTTTACTACTTATCCAACATTTGTTTGTATGTGAATTGGTGGTTACATGAGTTTACAAAGCCATAAGACTAAAGGACGTCATGTAAAGATTTGGTCAACAAAAATGTGTCCCAGAGCAACACAAACCAATCAACATGTCAACCCATCAAATAGCCCAATCTGATTAACACCACATACAATCTTAGTCACAGAAACAGAACAAACCAGAACTTGTTGCATAAATATGGGCAAACTGCTATCAAAAACAAAGCAGATCAGAAAATATAACACGTTCAACCAGCTTAAGATCAATTAGCTGGCCCCACAGAGATGTTAGTGGTGCTAATAACAGTTCAAAGATGGATACAAGATATCTGTCATCTCTCAAAGTTCTAAATGTCCCTGTTGACATTCTGAGGCATTGTAATAAGTTATATAAGTGTGTCTACACACACGTGCGCGCGCGCATGCATGCATGTGTTGGGGTGTGTGTGTGGGTGCATGTCTTTATGCATATAAAACTATAAATCTTGATCAATTATCACAGTTACATAGTTCATACTTCATACAATAACATCAACATCCACAAACACCATCTGTCATCATTCAAATTTATGGAAGTCCACATTCCATATTATAACATCAGCATAACAAACTCTATATTCATCCATCTATTACAACATCAACAATAACAACAGCAAAGCCTTAATTCCAAACTAGTTGGAATCGGCTATATAAATACTTTTTCTTCATTCAGCTCTATTCTGAGTCATATTTTTTTGTAAAATGCAATCAATTTTCACTATTGGATTCATGTTCATAGGATTTCACTATAGTTTTACACTGGCCGTCAATCTATCCATCTAGCTTGGAACCAGCTATGTATTAAAAACTCATATATAGGTGGAGTTCATCCACCTATTACTAGAGGTCAATATTCACTATAAAATGCAAGAAGAGAGACTAGATTGTTGACTGATCCATCATCCAACTTGCCAGATTACAACCAAATTTCCTATCTAGAAATTGAAAAGCTATGAAACTTTGCAAGCCTCAAAAACTAGACTGTAGAAATTTTGCTGCTCCCAGAAAAAATCATGTTCAGCACTATGACTCACAGCAGGGGAAGACAGCAAAGATAAATCAAGGCCATCAATGTTTCAGATTCAATTGCAGTCCATGCAACTGTGATGCATCAATGAAAAGAAGAAAAAAAAGAGCCATTTCTGACAGTGGATCCTATATGCATCAGCTGCCACCAAGATGCCAAGCCGCATTACTATCAGAACAAGTAAACAATCCTTCAAACAGGCAACCACAGATGCATCTGCTGGTTTCAAAAATAAGTCAATGGCCTTGTATTAGGTCAAAGCAAGGTCATAAGACCTCTACAGTCCTTAATTGGGTGAGGTCTTGGAACCATGATCTCAAAATACCAAATATCCTTGTCAATCATCTAATAAGATATGGACCAGATCTCACAGACACAGCCCCTAAAAAAATGTCTTCTAGTTTGGCTTTTCATAAGTATATGCTAAAACTATGGAAAATTGAATGATGCAAAATGACAGTGGTAGCAAAATAAATATGATTTTAAGTAACTATTTATGGAGACTCATGAATTCTATTCAAATTTCAATTGTCTGCCTGCTTCATGCAGACTTTTCTCATTCAGGTAATTCCAACTAGATTCAACAGTAGAACCACATGCAAGGTGCTCATGTTGCATCCTATTAAAGGGGAGGTGAAGCACCTTACAAGAGAGCAATGTATATATCAAGCTATTCTTTTACAGACAGATCTTTTAGACTATTTCTCATCAACATCCAATTTTATAAGTCAACATGTACAAGAAGGTAGCTAACCTAAGATGGAAAGCTAATAATAATCTGAGATCTTAAAAACCAGACCAGTACAATTTATATGATCAATCATCTAAGTAACTTTTGAGTTGTAAACAATTAAAGCAAATCAAGCCTATCAGGTAAGCAGACCCAACTGCATGCACAGTCTTGGTTTCCTGTGAAACAATTTGAAATATTTTATGATCATGTTTACTTCTGTATTGGCAACTGAACCCTGAAGCAAAGCAGAATGATATCACCCAACGGTAGACCCTCTTGATCAACTAGCTACAAATATGTCCAGAATTTAACAGGCTACACATCAAAGCATTACTCACAGCATTGACCAGTCTAAGGAAGGGCACCTAAGATCTAAGGTTTACCGATAACCAAACCATAGATTGAAAAGGGTTCAACCTTTTGTTTTGTTTCAGAATGCTCGGGATGAAAGGCCAGTCAAAGCTGGAAAGATGACATATTGGTATTTCTAAAAAAGGGACGAATCAGAGTTAAGTTTGGAGTCACAGAAGCCACTTAGAATACTCATGTCGTTAATACAATCTACTTTCTGGGTCAACTTTTGTATTCCTTTGAAATACATGTGCTCAAAACAGGATGAAAAGGGTGAATACATGCAGATATTTCATCTTTCCCTATCCTTACAGCAAGGCAAATCTCAAAACATACCAAATGAAGTGCATTGAGCCGAACCATGATAAGAGAAGACAAGTTCAAAAATAAATTGATATAAAAAGGAAGCTTTAGAAAACAATAAAGATAAGCTTATAAGGCATGCATAGTGACATCACAAGGAACAAAATTTCTTTTGAGCAGATCAGAAATTTAGGCATAAGCAGTAAAGGATGAGCCTCCATGCATCAATCAACAGCAACAACCACGATGATGCGATGAAGATGGATTAGCCATACAATTCAAAAACATTTGGACTTAATTTTGAGTTTACCAAAGCCCTGCAGATATTCTAACATGCCGTTCCCCACAAAATGCAAGACACCACAAAGTCAATTAAAAACCCCAAGCTCAAGGCCAGGTTAGCGCTATAACGACTAGAACTAATTAGAATTCACCTAGTTTAAATTAGTGCAATTTACAAACAAGCAAACTGAGGAATTTTGGAACACCTTTTGGCTTGTCCTAATTTTAGTCAGCACGTAATAACAAGGCAAAGCTAAGAACATAATGTCAATAGTCTTTTAAGGGCATGTAAACTCACAAAGTCAAGATAAACTCCTTTCACTCATGAAGTCACAAAAGCAGATCTAGGATACGGACTCCCACTTCAAATTTCCATTTGGAAGAGATGTGCAATGTAGTGCATCATCAATATCCTTGCATCCTGAAACAACCATAGGACCATAAGAAACATAAGTCTATCTGAGTTTGACAAATAACATAGAACCAGCTGAGTTCAGTAAGTAACAGTACCAGGAGGGTCCACACTAAAGACCCTCGCATGCCGCAAATCCTGTCTATTAGGATTAGCCAGATCTTCAGAAGATAACGTCCAAGGTAAAGGTGGCAAGCAAGCAAGAACTTGCACAGAAAAAGGCCTTGAGTTTATGTCATTTTCAATCAACAACACCTGTTTCATGCATGAAGATTATTGCCAATAAACTAAAGGCTACACATGGTTGTTCTATCTTCTGCATGACAACTGATAGTGGCAGCCCAGTCCATTTAAGGAACAATCTGCACTTAATGCAGACTAATCTACAAATGATGTTAGATTGAAATTGCTCTTATTAAATACAAGTCCAAAAGCCTCACCTCACTTTCAGTATCACGATCTCCAATATTTCCTATGGTCCGCACATAGTGTCCAGATGGATATCGAGACAAACAATCCCAAGAATCGACAGCAACAACAATCCTTTTATCCAGAAGATTCCCAAGCTGCCTAGTTTGAATCCGAATCTTTGGAATTCTGCAATCTTTGGAAACAAACAAAGCATGGGCTATACCACCATTACCCGCTGGCATTGGCATCGGCTCCAAGGACCCACAATAACTGCACAAGATGTAAGCTTAGGTAGGAGAGATAAACCATAATAACAAGTAATGCGAAACAAATTACACTCAAGATGTATGCATGCATGCACACATGTAATATGCAAATATACATATACAAGTACATGCACAATGTACTAAATCTTGACAGATTAGAGGCATCATGTCACTACAAATAAAATAAGTCAACATAAATACAGTTCATTGACACATAAGTCCAACCCATTTTCTTGCCTCCACAATTTCCATCACATCCAGCTCAACCGGCTAGGTTGTCACCATGCAAACCACCTCTCCAAGGACACAATCTAACAGGTTACAATTTTAAGCTCTTCACCCTGATGTGGATTTTTCCATTCCATGTTCACTAAGGAAGAGAGCGCAATGTCTTGCTCTTTGTTACTGGCCTGATCTCATGCATCACCATCTCCTGTTGCCAAGAGAGCTTCTTCCTACTCATTCATCATTGCTACATATCCACTTCCTCGCTTTTTCTATGTTTGTTTAATAGATCATCAGTATCTCCTGCTTTACTATTCAATTATTTCTTTTTCTTTAAAAATTTTAGCATCAACTATCATTTTTATTTTGCATCTTTAATGTTTGTATTAGTCTTAAGCATGATACGCTATCTTAGTATCGAGGGGCATACTAGTAAAATTCTAACACAGTGTTGCTACACCCAGTATGCTTAGCATAGAGATGTACTGATTGTCAATACGCCCCACCATATTGATACTAGTACAGTATGGTATGCTTGGTACGACAGCATACCAACTGGTGCTGCATGCCATGGTCTTAAGTTTACATGGATTTTTCCTTCTTCCAAGAGAAATAAATGATTAAAAAGCTTTCCTACACTTGAAAACCATAACATGCTTACGAAGATAATATAATTCATTATTAAAAACTTTTTCTTCAGGTCACTCTGTGCCTGGAGTAGGACTTTGCTTTCCATCTAGCTTTCTAACCATGTACATTCCATTAAATACCAAACTTCCTACAAATACAGATTGGTTTTAATTCATTACATAATTCAATATTGAATTCTTAATAATTTAAATTCAAAGCAACAATATTCCTTTTCAGCTCCACTAGTTCTCAAATTGGTTCATTCACAACCTACTTCAAATTTTTGTTTAGGTTTATATCACTGTTATTGTTTCTTTCTTGTCCTCCAGGAGTTTGAGTGCTTAGTATGCATTTCCAAAGCAATGCAATGCAAAAATGTGCAAAATATCAGAAAAATTACTCTCTCACCATTAGACATTCTTGTGCTTGTGGCAAACACGACTTACACTTGTGGTTACTTCAGTCCCTCATTCCAATCACGAGATGGAGTTGCCGTAGGATTTGACAACTTATCACAATTTTTTAATAACTACACTTCCATTGTCAAAAAAAAAAAAAAAAAAACATATAGATCTTGTAATTGGAAGTGTACTGGTCCTCTCATTACGGGCAATCGCAACAAATAAGAATTTTCAGAAAGGTAAATGTTTAAATGGTATAAATCTGAATCATGGAGAAAGCTTATTGCCAGACTTGATTCAACAGTCTGTCAAACTAAACAAAGGTGAAATTATTTCAGCTTGCTTCCGATGGCCTTTTGGTTATTTCCCTCCAAATCAAGCAAGGAACTCACAGGTCAGAACAGATCAAAAACAAAATAGGCGGTTGTATGCTAGACTTGGTATAGTTACTTCTCACATCCAAAGCCACCAAGTTTTAGAAATATCTCAAACAGCATTTCAACCCATGGTCCAGCATATGCCAGCAAGTACGTAGTTGTGACCTTTAAACTACTCACTTGTTACATAATGGAAGACATGTCTAATAAGGAGAGATTTCTCACAGAATATCCATCTTTAATGCAAAACTTGGAGAATACTTTTGTCATCGAATACTGTGCTCCTTGAAAAGATCCATGCATTTTCCATATCCAGTATAGGAATTGATCGTATTGTTAGTTAAGCCTTTAATAGAAAGCATTCCAAATAATGAAACATGATTTTCCAACACTATTAATAAGCCCAGTGCAATTGAAGGATGTAAAGTGAGAACCATCATATTCCAGGAACCTTTTGAACAGAAAAGGAGAAGAAAAGCATTAAGAACTTTACAAGGATAATGCACTTTTTTTTGACTTACGAGTGCCAATTGCGCTTTATAATGCCAACAACACGCCCAGCTGGACGACTGGATATAGAAACCATAGATCCAGCATCAGGTTGTACTAGATTATTCCGTGGAGCATCGTCAGCGCTATTTGGAACCAAGTGAACATCTTCTTCCTTGTCATCTTCTGAAAGAAACATATCCAAACAAATTACATAATTACATAGGTATCCCCCCCCTCCCCAACAAAAAGAAAAGAAAAGATTAAATCCCAAGAAGCAGACCATCATCAGCAATCATTGAGGACTTCTCTTCATGCCACTGGTCTTGAGGCAAGAGCTCCACAGCAACTATGTCCCCATCAAAGGCCCTATTCATGTTTGCCCGGCCATAAATAACTATTTCATCACCAATACTCTCACTCCCCACATAAGCCTCAAATGGATTGTATCTATTAACTCGAAGTTTTCCTTGATGGTATATCCCACGAAGCAGACCAGAAGTAATTTCTGACATAGGTTTGTGCTGCATGAAAGTGAAAGCCATGTTGTAATTAAAACTATAATGACAATGCAGAACAAAAGAGAATATTGAATTTGCCAGATATTTTCAATGTTAGTATATAATTTATGGAAGGTTAACAAACCTCACTGTAGATAACTTTTCTCTTAGATGGTCTCAGATCTTCAAGCTCCACCATGCTAACATCTTCAGAGGTTGGAAGGGCAACCATGTCAAGCAAATTTGGTTGCCCAAGCGATCTTATATACGACTCAACTGAAACCAGATGTATCCCATTACTAAGCTATAAAAAATGATGTACAAAGTTTCATCAACTAGATATTGATTCCTTCCAGTGAGAGTACCTGTCTCTGCAGAAAGACCCTCCTCAATGGCCTTTCTCTTATTTCTTTGTCGTTGGTAATAAGTAAAATCTGTGCACTTCCGCACAAATGACTTTGATACCAACGTGCAGCCACTCTAATTGCTAAATCAATAAAAAGAGTTAACAGTAAAAACTTGAGTTGGTAAAAACAAAGAATATTTCATAAATAAAGGCAGAATTACAAAACCTTCATATTCAGCATGGACAAAATGGATAGTACACCAGGAAATTGATGAAGTAGTTGTAACTTCTTGTAAATAAATAACAGTAATTGGTCTTGTAAGGAAGAAACCAAGAGAGGCATACCAGATGCAGGACTCAAAAATGTCTAAAATAAGAAGCACAAACCATAACACACAACACCCATCCATTTGATAACAAGATTAATAATGGAGGTCAGGAATGATATTAGACATAAGAAAAATGATAGATTAGATATGAAAGAAATTGGATAACAAGATTGATTATGGAGGTCAGGAATGGCAATGATCAACAAGAGAACATCAGGATTGCCAGACCTACTATCCAAATAGGTGATCATGGCACTCAACTAGAAAAATAAAATCGCTCCAATTGGTGAAAAGTCTAATTTTAACTGGTCAACTGAAGAAAATCATTAATCCCCTTCTCACCTCAACCACCTTCCACGTTACTATCACCATCAGGCCAACTCCTTAGCCAGTAAAAGTTGCCAAATCTCCAACACCCCCCTCTTTTTCCTCTTCCCTCTCTCTAAGTTGTCATGTTAGAAGTAGAAAGCTTGGAAAGATTGACCCCAACCTTACACAGAAAGTAATATATACACCATATTGTATCATATCCCATTCATATTGTATTTGGTCCACCACTAAAGGGCTGTTTGAAGTCAGAGAGGTCAAATTTCCATGATAATCCTTTATTCCTAGAAGAAGAAAAAAAACCCCTCTTATTTTTATATGCCCAAAATTAGGTACAAATGAGATTCTTGGGCAAAATCTTTCATACTTCAAATGTAATAATTTTAGATGCTGGCCAATTTTGCATGGAAATGACCATTTCAAACAGCTCCTAACAGTGAAGATACACAAGTTTTAAAATATCCCCAGCCATCCACCTCCCTATCCATATTTCCATCACCGCATCACTGGCTCCATTTTTCTCCACTTCTCTCCCTCTCTATCCTTCTTTTCATTCATTGTCTCCACTGCCAGACCTAAAGAACATAAACCTGCCTCACTTGTGCTATTGCCTGCAGACAGAAAAATATCAAATATAGATAGATATGGAGAGCCATAGAGGAAACAAAACACCCACCATTGACCCAAACATTGCCGCCTCCTACCACAGCGATCTGTTTCTCTCACCATTGATAGCTCCATATCACCAGGGCCACGCTACTCGCCATTCATAACTAGCTTCTACAGTCACCTTTATCCCATCTCTCACAAGAAAACACACTCGTATGCAACTATATATGTGAATGCTTCCCCTAATTGCACTGAACTGCCTATATGCAGTTATTATATCCAATCAGACATAAAAAATATGATTCAGAATAGAGCTGGAAGAAAAATGATTCATGTAGTCGATTCCAACTAGTTTGAGATTAAAGCTTTGTTGCTATTGTTATATGTACTTATTGGGAAGTACTAATTGTTAGTTATTATACCATTAATGTTACTATTATTTATCCAAAAAAGTAATCATTATTTCTTTTGTATTTTTTTTTTACTTTTCAAATAGTTAAAAGATACTATCAGCATATGCACTATGCAGTCCCTTAGCCACCATGCTAGAATATTGCTCACAATAGCAGTGAAGTATTCATGAATTTTCATTATTAATGATTGGCCAAGGGCACTGACCAATGAGCATGGGGAAGGCTGGGCCGCGCAAGGGAAAAGCAACAGATGGAAGAGAAAAGGATATAACAAGTACAAGTCCAGCATTAATTGGTTGGAATTGGACCCTTCACCATGATATCCCATTTTCATGCCACGTGCAGGGCCTAGAGCAAATATAGGGAGCTTTCACCTACGCAAGCAAGTAGGTCTAGCACCACTTGAAGAATAGCAGTTTGTGACAATGTCTCGAATGCAATTTGTTGAAAAATTAAAAAAGGATTACTTTCGAGAAACAGAAGTGGAAAAGCGGGAGAATCATGACTTCACATGCACATGCAAAATACAATCGGACAAGGGAGAGATGATTGTTTGAATGCCTCTATTTTATCCCAGGCACTTGCCTAAATTCCACCTTGGTAAACTCACCTCACCTGGGGACTTTCGAGGCACCCAGGGGCTTCCTCGCATCAATGAGCACCAAGGAAAACGTCCAAAGCACCTTTGATAACACTACAATTTGAATGGCCAGTTTTATCATTCATTGGACAAGATCCAATTAGAATTAGAGTAAAGGAGAGAAGTGTTTGGAGAGAAGGAATTACTATGAATAGAACCATCCAAAGAACTCGATCCTCAGAAACTGGGAAAATCTATTTCATTTAAGAGGTGGTTCTGGTTATCTGATTACCAAACGACGTTTCCCACTATGGTTAATATTCCCTTGTTGTTGAACAAAATCTCCTCAGACTTGTATTTTTCAGCCATATATGGATTAAAACATAGTTTATCACCAGATACGAAGCTCTGACTTAAATTTGATAGAAGAGATCATGTGCATTAGAAAATGAAAATTTTTTAAGTAAAATGACCTAAGTCATGTATATCTGGCCCACGATACGGGATTTTATATAGCCTAGCAATCTACTTACCCTTCGCATCATGCTAGATACAAATATACAATAGAGTTAACAAAGAAAATCCAGGTTCAAGTTAGAAAATTAATATGCATACCTCTGTCATTTCGGTCATTTGGGCTTTCTCCAACCATCTCTTTAACAAAGGTGTCTCTGTTTTATATTAGTTTTAGAGAAAAAAAAAATTGTGAAATGTAATTAGTTAACAAGCAACTTACAAATCACAACATATGGCATACAGAAAGACGACTTGACAAAGAAGAAAAAACAATGGCAAAGCACTAAATTAAAAAATAATAATTATATTGAAGTGCTCAGAAAAAAAGAGCCTAACCCAAAATAAAAGCTCAATATTAGTTAGCTTTCTACCAAATAATACAGCTCCAAGAAAATTTCCCACATTGTACCTAAACTTGACATGTAAATATTTCACTTTGCTCTTTCACAAAGCCCGCGCACAAACCAAATCCAGTTCTTTTTTTCTCACTATGATATCAAACCCACCAAAAATCGATTAAGAAACATAGAGAAAGGGAAGAAAAATAACCTGTGGTGCTCATTGGAGAACACAAAGAACTTCCTCTGGGAATTGGTGCAGAGAGCTTTAATCCTATTATAGACAGCAAGGTTCTTGTTCCTGACCTCTTCCAACACCACCGACAGCACCACTACGTCATCTATTGCCGGATTCTCCAACAAATCGATCTGGAAACCCCTCAGAGCTTCAGAAGGAGTTCAAAGACAAGAAGAGCAAGCAGCAGAAGAATCGAAGAGAACGGCCGACCTGATTGAGGACAACGTTGGTGTCGACGATGAGAATAGTGGAGGCGGAGGAGCTCAGGCGCGCGGCGGATGTGTCGCAGACCTTGCACGACAGCGCACCGCAGTAGATGTCGTCCCTCAGGTAGTGCTCCCTGACAACCTAAGAGAAGAAAAGAAGATTAGAATCGAAGGCTTGGAGCTAGGGTTAGGGTTAGGGTTTGGGGGCAGACCTTAACTACTCGACCATGCTTCGTCTTCTTAACGAAGGATTTGCTCTGCAACATCTCGACGAAGTGCTCTCTTTTCTCTCGGGGAATCGGCGAGTCGAAGGGCGGTGGTGAGCGGCGGCAGCGGAGATTGGCATTTATAGCGGGTGTGACGAACGCATAACGCGGGTTCGCGAATATGGGCACGCACGGCCCGAGACAGGAAATTGGTCGACGTCGGATTAATCGAGCCGTAGCTCGGGCCCGGACCGACAAAACCAACTCACCGGTTGAAATTGAAAAATTAAAGGGCTTGCACGCAGTCCACAAATAAAGTTTATACGAAAATTTTTGTACACACCGGATATAGACGATATCAATTTTTTTTTATTGATCTATGCGTATTTTATATGGCTTTATAATATCATTCAAAATATTAAGATAGTTTTATGATTTTCTAATAAAAAAAATTAACACCCAGTTGTAAAATTATGACATCATACTTATAAAATTACGACCCCAGAAAGCTAAAAAAAATTACTATACCTCAGTTGTAAATTTACGATACCATAGTTATAAAATTATAATACTCATTCAAAAACGTGTATGTACACAAATTAAAAAAAAAAAAAAGCTGAATGGGTATTAATGCTCGTTACGTCAAAATTTAAGATGACACTCTAATTATAAAATTACGATACCGTATTATAAAATTAAGATACCCATTAACAAAGCAAAAAAATTACGACATTCGAGTTGTAAATTTACGACACCATAATTATAAAATTATGAGTGTTTGTACACAAATTCTAAAAAAAAAAAAAGCTGAATGAGTATTGTTGCCATAAAAATCTATTCTCCAACTCGGCTGTAGTCCTCCCACGGATCTAGGTGACCCTCTGCTCAAACAGACCTGCAAGACAGTCCTCTCATAGGGAACGCTAGGGGTGGCCCTTCCTAAATTAATGGAAATTCACAGCGATCAGATACGAGGAGAATGCTCTTACGGAAGAGTCCCTCAAGAATGGCTCCCAAGAGTTCTAATGCTCTGCTTGAGCTTCAATGAATTTTTCAGTAAGAGAGTGAGCGTACCTAAAAAGTTCTTAGGAAAGGTATTTATAGACTGTCCGAATAATAGCGGGTTGCTTACCTGATTCCCCAAACATGTCTTGGGAGGTGGGGAAATCGGAATGATTTAACTCTGATTCGAATCAGGTTTGTTATGAGGCCGGTGAGATTCGAATCATGTTTCTTAGAGGATCAACGATTAGAAAGGCTAGTTGATGTTTTTAGATTCGGCGATTTATAGACCCTAGGCCACAATTGGCATTATTGGCTTTATTTCCCTCCTAGGACGGTCGAGGGCCCACATGGCTGGAACCTTGCTATATAATCATGGATTTGAACTTATGTTAATTTTGTGAAATCCACTTTGGAAATCAAGTGATCGGATCCGTCCATCGTGTGAAGGATTCATCGTGACGATAGGCAGCATGCACACTTGGGCTAGATGTGGGGGTAGCTCGATTTTGCCAAGGTTCAAGGATAGCTCAGTCTGGCCGAGGTATAAGGATGGCTCAATCTGGTCGAGTATGGGGATATCTCGGTCTAGCCAAGGTTTAAGGATACTTCGATCTGGCCGAAGTATAAGGATAGCTCGGTCTGGCCGAGGTATAAGGATACTTCGGTCTTGCCGAGACACAGTGGCTTTGTCTTTTTTGAACGCAACAACTGGCGAATCAGAAATCGAAAGTGATCCCAACCTTTTCGTCGTGCACATGGATATTGATGTAATGATGATTTTACCTCGCATCACATGCCCCCCACTCTCTAGTCCGAAGTGTAAATTTGGGCATAGGAAGTAGAGTTCTAGATGGCTTCATTTGGACAGGAGGATTTGAATTTGAAGAGGCGCAATGATAGTTTCATAAATGCCACGTCGCCATTCAATCATTTTTCTCAGTGGATGAAATGGCAACCCCTCATTCCTCGTGAATGATGATTGGGGAAACAACACATGGCAAGTCCCTGCGCTTAAGGCATCTGAGCTGGCAATTTGAAAATTTGGGGATCCTCACCATGGTGCATCGCCTTTCTGCTAGGACGGTTTAAAAGGGGGTTGGGTAGCGCTATCCCCTACCACGTTGTTTCCTTGCTTCATCTCCAAAGATTCATTTTTCAAAACTCTTGTGCTCTCATTTGAAACCTATCCCTCTTAACTTGAAAATATGAAGCGCCCGGTCGACAATGCTTCCGCAATGACCTTAGAGGATTTGGAGAGAGTTCGCCGGAGGTATAGGATTTCTCAAGACATCATTCTATGGGTACCGAAGCCTGAGAGAGGGTCACAGAGCAATTGGAGTCTGGGGCTTTCTTCTACGAAGAGAGTTTAAGAGCGAGTCTTCGATTTCCCAACCATCCTTTAGTAAAGGAGATAATGAGGTTTTATAGTATTGCTCGACAATGGTGGCTCCGAACAGTTGGCGCAATATCATCGACTTCATATCGATTTATAGCCGCGTCGGAGTGCCAGCAACGCTTCCCATGTTCCGGGTTTGCTACAGTTTAGTCTCCAAGAGGGGCTCTGAATGGCCTTATATTGGGCCTTGGAAGTCATTCAAAATGATATCAAAGAACCCATCTTCCATGAAAGAATGAAAATCTTGGTTCTTCATTGTCGAAGGGAACATCAGTTCTGATTTTCCCAAAGTATGGACGAACTATGTCAAGGATTTAGATGCACACCTAGAACTGTCGAAGCAAGAAGAGAAGGATTTGATTACTCTTCGGAGTGGCCGAATATTCTCGGTCAGTATTCTCTTGGCGAAAGATGCCCTTTTTGCCAACGGGCTCAGCCTTGTCAACCCTCAAAGTAAGTTCTCATCCCCTTCCTACGTTGATTGTATATTAGCGATTTTACCACAAACTAAATTATCGTCTGTTGTATTTGCAACCGAAAGGTTAGAGTTTATGGGCCAGATGAAGGGGGAGCTTGGTAAGCGTCAAAGAAGGACCAGTTCTGGGGAGAGGCATAACCCCGAGAAAAAACCCCATCATCATGAACCGCAACCAAAGGAGGCGAAGCAATCCAAGATCAGCCGGCAATCTTCTAGGCCAAAGAAGAAGAAGGAGACAGGAGTGTTGGTTGCAAGAGAAAGTCTCCCCCACCAAAGGGGGAACCAGTAGTGGAGGAGGGGCAGGTGGTTGAAGGAAATTTGGAAGGAATCGTCAAGGTTTCCCTTCCACAAGTAATAGTGATATTGGACAATTCTGATGGGACACCGCTGACCGGCCCTGTAGCCCCTCCGTCGGGAGATAAAGAGTTGTGCCATGAGGGGGCTGGCAGCTAGAGGGCACCCTCTGTATGTGAAGGAGAACCCTCAACTCCAGGTGAGAAGATGAGGGAGGTAGAGGAAGAGATTGAGGCGCAGGAGGTGCCTCCCATCAGGGGGCATCCTCTCGAAGAATCGAGGGAGGTCGAGGAAGCGACCGAAGCTCCAATGAGGATGGAGGAAACAGGGCAGGTGCATGTGGATCAAGAAGAGCCCTCTGACGAGGAGGAAGCCCGGAGTGAGGTTCCTCCAACAAAGGCATTGGGAGGAATGGACAAGCAGGCCGAAGCATCCCATGCCGAAGCTCTGATAGAAAAGGCGAGGCAAATTGGGGTTCCTCGGACTGAGCCTCCACAAGTCAATCCCTGGCTGTGAACTCGCTCGCGCCTAACCCAGAGGTTGAGGAGATGCTGTCTACTCTGATACGATCCATCTTATACGAGAGGGATGTTCCTCAGCCGAAGAGGACATTGTCCCACCGCAATGTTCGGGCGAGCTGGCATACCAAGTGATATCGAGCTTCTTCCTGAAATTGATAATCACTCGCTTACTAAGATAGCATCAGCATACACCTCCTGGGTAAGTAAGAATATCGAAGTATTTCACTTTTATAGCATTGTTTAATCAGAACTCACCACCGAAAGTTAATTTGCAGAGCGCTATCATAATGAGGTCATTGTGCTATCGCTTGAACCTGATTGCAGAAGCGCGCTCAAGCCAGGAGGGAGGCTGTTGTCCTTCAGGAAAAGGTAGCATCAACGAAGAAGCTTTCTAAGGCCTTGGGAGTAGCTTAGGAGAATGTCGAGAAATCAGAGAAAACGAAGAGAATTGCTCTAAAGAGAGCATCTAGATTCCATGCCAAGCTAAGGAACTCAGAGGAGCTCGCGATTCATCCAACAAGGCCTGCTCGGAAGTACTGCAATGCAAGTCCGAGCATATCCAAGAGATAGAGGCCTTGAAGAAACGCTTCAACGAGAGGTGAGACGACCTGAATAGGAGTTTTGCCGAGGAAAGGGACGCTTTAAATAGGAGGCTTGATGAAGAGGATGACAAATTCACGCGGCAGCATGAGCAAATCGCCAAACTTACTGCCGATCTAGCCCACTCTCAGTGAGAAGTCGATGAGAGACAACTGAGGATCGATGACATCCGGGGGAGGATGTATCATTACAGAGAGGACAAGTTAAAGGCGCACGATAGGATCTAGGAGCTAAATGTAAAAATGGCTTGGCGGAAAGAGGAGATATAGCATCTCCTTACTTCTTTTCATGTTTTTCCCTTTAATCATCATTAATCTGATTGATTTTGTGTCTTCAAGTGAGTAGGATGGCATCCGAAGCCCATGACCAATTAAGGGCGTTGAGAGGGGAGTTGGCTTCGAGTCTTCAAAGGTGTTCTAAACTCAAGGGCCGAGTGACTGAAGCCAAACAGGCTGCTCTGGCAATTAAAGAGTATAAAGTTATGCTCAATTTTTAGATGAGCACAAGGCAGCCTGTGCTGATGCATTCCAATTCGAAGAGGAGGAAGCATGAGCGAAGATTTCTCAGAGATACCCGGAGTTAGACCTCTCCTTTTTAGAAGCCAATTACTATGGCGTTCGCACGCTGGGAACTGAGTTATCTGCCGAAGCTAAATATGAAGAGATCCCGGATGTTGATTTCGAAGTCGTCTCAAACACAGTGCGAGTCCCGGATCCAGAGGTGGTTAGCCGAGGGGAAGAGAATTCTCAGTATGTTGCCGAAGAATCCGAGGCTCCTCGTCCAGCTACGTTTGAAGTAGGTGAACCAAGTCAGTCTTCCCTGAATATCACTGAAGCTGCTCCTGAGGCCGGGCCCAAGTCTTAAGGACTGTTCTTATAATTTTCTTTTTCTTACAATTTGAGAGCTTAGCAGAGCCTTATGATATGAATGGATCTTTCACTTTTTCTCATATGTTTTGCTGTTTTGGCATTGCGTGTTAGATGGTCTTTTAACTCATCCATGACTTGCCTAAACTTAGCTTATAAAGCCAAGTAGACGAACTAGCTCTTAAAAAAATTTTAACGACTTTGTCGAGATTGAAGAGGTCACTCGATCTTGTCGAGGCTAACTCAACCAGATCTGCCGAAGTAGAGAATTACTCAGCTTTGCCAAAGTAAAGATAATAACTTGGTTTTTACCGAAGTAAGGGAATAGTTCAACTTTGCCGAAGTAAAGGGAATAGTTCGGCTTTGCCGAAGCACAGGAGATAGCTCGGCCCTTGCCGAAGCACAGGAGATGACTCGGCCTCTTGCCGAAGCAAAGGAGATGTCTCGACCCTTGCCGAAGGGTATTTCATTTTTCTTGAGGCATTTATTTCATTGTTAATGCCTTGTCTTTTCCGATGCAAGCTTGCTTTTCGTATACATTAAGCAGTCGATCGCCATAGGACCACAGAAGCTTTGCCAGGCTTATTCATATCAAAAATAGCCCCTTGCATTTAAGTCTTCAGATCCAAGATCAAGAGGAGATCTCTTTCCTTTTGCTGTTATAATGGGAGAGTCCTTCGGTATACTCCGTGGATTACCGAGTTCCAACAAAATATTGACACGTGGTCCCGAATGTGACACGATTATCGCGCCCTGAGTCCCAAAGCTCTCCCCTTCATTAATGGCTGCCCCTCGTTTAACGTCTATAAAAAGGGAAGAACAGAGGATGCTTAAGCATATCCTGAAGGTTTTCATATTTCGAGAATAGAAAGAAATGTGTGCACTCCATCCCATGTCGAAATTGAAGACCGTAAGACCAGATTTTCCCTTCGAGATTTGGCTCAGCTCTGATGGTGGGGATGATGAAGAAGTTGTTGGAAAGCAAATTATCCTCAAGAGAGGAGTCATGGAGGTCATATGCAAAGCGCAATAGGGGGATAGAGGTCATATGGAAGCGCACACGGGCACTTTCTACTTGGCTCTATCCGTCCATTGTGGAGCCATAAAGGCCATACAGGACTGCAATTTTTATGGGCCTCAGCTTCCACGGGCAGTTCGTCAACCATGGTAACCTTAAATGGGTTCCATTTGGGTTCCCTCATTTTATCCAACTGAAGGTCCATGGGATGGCTTCTAAGGGGAAAGAATGACAAAGGTAAGTGCCTTTAGGCTTCTTTCCGTATCGTTGCCCTTCGTCCGGAGATCGCAGCTCGACAGAGTTGTCTTGTCTAATTTCTCTGATTTTCAAAGCATAGGCAGAAGCTATGTTGATGCGGTATCGTCGGCCAAACTTACTTGTCCGAGCATTTTCTTTTATTTCATGTGTTGTAACGCACTTGTAATGCCTTGCAAGAGACTGTAACTTTTGTAATGAGATAAAAAAAACCTTTCTTTTCACATATTCGTCTCTTCTTGCTATTCTATTTCTTTTCTGCTAAGCGTTAGTTTTTCCGATGCACCGATGTCACATAAATCACTCATAGGCACGTTAGTTTTTCCTGAATTGAACGGGGTGGGGACGAAGGCTAAGGCTTGCTGAGATATAGGAACACCCAATAGGGCATCTTTTTGCTAAGGAGAAGATCTCTGAACGGCTGTACTCAATGGAATGAAACACCTATAACGTTAGGAGCGCTTTAGGTACTTGGCTCTAGCCAAGTATTTTGGTGATTCAGTTTACGCTTGCTGATGTGCACCGAATTATGTTGATCTTTCATGGATAGAAGCATGATTTGTCTTAGATTATAAGAAGACCCGAGCGGCCTTTGCTAACTCTTAGTGGGAGTTCGGTCATACCGAAGGTCCTTAAGAGTTTTTGCCTAGTTCATTGAAATCATAATAAATGGCTCGGTCATGCCGAGGGATAAAAAGGGTTTTACCCGACTCCATGAGGTATGTAGATTGTCGCTCAGCAAACACTTTTTCTGGGGAATTACATCTGGACCAGTCAAGACATGAAGCAGCTCGCCCAGACCCATCGATATACAGAAAGATCGCTCAACCTCATCAAGGTGCAAAGAAATAGCTTGGCCATGTCAAGGTACGAAGGAATCACTCGACCCTGCCGAGGTTTAGAGAAATATCACTTGGTCCTACTGAGGCTTAAAGAAAGATTATATTTTACTTGGCACTGCCAAGGTATAGAGAAATCGCTCGGCCCTGCCGAGGTTCGAAGAAAGATTATTTTTTACTTGGCGCTACCAAGGTACGAAGAAATCGCTTGGCCCTGTCGAGGTTCAGAGAAATATCACTCGGTCATGCCGAGGCTTGGATAAGGATTCAAGGATCTCTGATTGGGCAAGACCTGTCCTTTGTAACAACTTTTTGGAGAGGTAATCAAAACATGGACATTGTAATTTTAAAATAAAGCTTTACTATTGTAAATAGAATGAGTTTAGTAGAAGCATACTTTACTGATGGTATATCCAGAGATTATCCAAATTCCATGTTTGGGGAATAGATTTTTCATCCAGCTCCTGAAGTTTGTAAGTGCCAGGTCTAAGAACCTCTGCAACTTGATAGGGACCTTCCCAGTTTGGAGATAGCTTTCCTTGCTCTAACGGCTTAGAGACGATGCCTTGCGGAGCACAAGATCACCAGGGAGGAAGGATTTCCCCTTAACTCGGGAGGAATGATACTGGGCTACTTTTTGTTGATAGGCCGTCATTCGAATCTGAGCCTTCTCTCTGACCTCTTCTATCAAGTCGAGATTAGTTCGGAGCTGTTCGTCACTCAACTCCTTCGAATAATTCTTCACCCACGGTTAAAGTAGTCCAATCTCCACAGGGATAATAGCCTCAGTACCGAAGGCCATTTTGAACGGAGTTTTGCTTGTGGAAACCCTTTGGGTGGTTCGATAAGCCCATGAAACTTGGTGATGCTCATCCGCCCACTTGCCATGTGCCCTATTAAGTCGGGCTTTAATCCCTTGCAGTAAGGTTCGGTTAGTCACTTCTGCCTCACCGTTGGCTTAGGGGTGCCTGACCGATGTAAGTCGATGGCGGATGCCATGATCCTTACAGAACTCTCAGAATTTAGGGTTATCAAACTGCCTACCATTGTTGGTGATAATAGTGTGTGGAAGGCCGAATCGATAAATAATGGATCTCCATATGAAATCCTTAGCCCGAGCTTCAGTTATCTGGATGACTGCCTTGGCCTCGACCCACTTGGTGAAGTAATCAATTGCTACGAATAGAAACTTTCTCTATCCTGTAGCAAGAGGAAAAGGGCCAAGAATGTTCATTCTCCACTTAGCAAAGGTCAGGCAGACAATATTGGTGTCAAGTGAGCAAAATGAAGCCTCTGGATATTTGAATGTCATTAACACGAGTCACATGCTCGGACGAAATCGTCAGAATCCTTCTACATAGTTGGCCAATGGTACCCTTGGCATAGCACTTTGTAGCATAAAGCTCGGCCACTAAGATGATTGCCGTAAATGCCTTCATGAACCTTTCGAAGAGCATAATTAGCTTCTGACGGCCGAAGGCATTTGAGTAATGGCATGGAGAAAGATCGCTTGTACAGCTGGTCATCGAGCAGGACATAATAAGTCGCTTGCATCTTCAGCTTCCTTGCCTCCTTTCTGTCAGTCGGGAGCGATCATTCCTTAAGATACTTGAGAATCGGATCAAACCGGGAAGGTTCGACCTTAATTTGCATCATCCGATCAACGTTGGCAATGCTAAACTTTTCAAGGATTTTCAAGTAAAATTTTCGTTCGAGATCCATCGAATTTGTAGTCGTCAAGCGAGATAGAAGGTTGGCGTGCATTCTCTATTTTGGAAATTTGAATGACTTCAAGTTTAGAGAAATGAGAAGATAAGTTGCGCATTTGTGTCTTATATAGAGCCCAAAATAATTGACGAAGATGAAAAGGACAGTTATTGAATGTTAGCTATGCAAGAAGAATGAATTAGTTCGCTGGGAATAAAGTATGGACCTTAGTTGATAGACCCATAAATGATCTAGTTATAGGATCCAAATGGGTATTTAGAAACAAGTTAGACGAAGATGACACTGTTGTTAAAAATAAGGCTAGATTAGTTTCAAAGGAAAATAATCAGGAAGAAGGTATCGATATCAAAACCTTTGCACCTGTTTCTAGATTAGAAGCCATAAGGTTGTTACTTGCATTTGCATGTTGCATGAATATCAACTTATTTCAGATGGATATAAAAAGTATATTTTTAAATAGTTTTATAAATGAGAAAGTTTATATTGAACAACCACCTGATTCTGAGGATCATGAATTTTTAAATCATGTTTTTAAAGTACGCAAAGCACTTTATGGTTTAAAATAGGCACCTAGAGCTTGGTATGATAGACTTAGTAAATTTTTGATTGAAAATAATTTTTTTAGAGGTAATGTTGATAAAACTTTTTTTTAAAAAAGAAAAGGATTTATTAGTTGTACAAATTTACGTTGATGACATAGTATTTGGTGCTACTAACAATCTTTTTTGTCAAGATTTTGCTAAGCTGGTGCAAGGAGAATTTGATATGAGCATGATGGGAGAACTGAACTTCTTTCTTAGACTTCAAATCAAATAAGAGAGAGAAAATTTTCATTAATCAAACAAAATACGAAGAAAATTCTTAAGAAGTTTGGAATAAAATTGTCAAACCTCTTGATATACCAATGAGTCCTTCATGCAAAGTCGATAAAGATGAGATGATAAAAAAGTAGATTAAAAGCTTTATAAAGTATGATTGGTTCTCTACTTTATTTAACAGCTAGTAGACCTGATATCATGTTTGTTATAAGCTTATGTGCTAGATATCAATTTGATCCTAGAGAATCTCACTTAATTGCTGTAAAAAAAATTTTAGATATCTAAGTGAAACAAAAAATATAGGATTATGGTATTCTAAAGACTCACTAATTGATTTGATTGCATATTCTGATTATGATTTTGCTGGTTGTAAACTAGACAGAAAAAGCACAAGTAGTGCATGCCAATTCTTAGGCAGTAATTTAATCTCTTGTTTAGTAAAAAGCAAAATTCAGTTGCATTATCACTGCTAAAGCTGAATATGTTGTAGCTGGAAGTTACTGTGCTCAAATCCTTTGGATTAAGCGACAACTTGAACATTATAACATCACACTTGATAAAATTTCAATTAGGTGTGATAATACTAGTGCAATATGTAGGAAAAAATTGATTTTACGATGCCCTAGGATCTCAGGTTTATTTGTATGCATGTATTTTATTTAAATTTAATCTAATTAAATTTATAAAATACATCATGTATATTTGTAATTGAAAGCATGCAAAATTTAAAATTAAATTTTATACCTGTCAGTTTGCGTACCTAATGCAGAAACTGGATGTAGATCTAATCTCCTATGAATAGTTTCCTCTTGATGCCTAGCGAGAGTCGCACATGCCACTCCTCTATTTCGTACACACGCCAAGAAACCTTGAGACAGGGGATATGGAATCATAAGGGATGGAGAACTCTTCTCCAAGAGAGGAGACCCTCTCTTCTTGGACTTCTCTGATTTTTGAACTTTCTTTCTCTACTACTATCTTCCTCGAAATTGAGAAAAGTTTTCTTAAATAAATCCATCGTAAAACAACCCAAAACAACCTTTTGAATTTGTTTTACGATACGATAATATCCGATCTTCGAAAGCGGATGGGTTACGAGCATTCACTCGTTGTCAATGCAAAAAAAAATTTTATAAAACAAATTTACGGATTCATATAATCTCAATGGAAAGATCGTAATTTAAATAAAATTTTAAATTCACGTTATCAGAATGGTAAAATCATAATTTATACGAAGTTTCAAATTTAGTCATTTCAATTGCAGAACCTTAATTTAAACGAAATGGCAGAATCATAATTTACATGAAATATCAGATTAAATCCGTTTGAAGTCCAAATTGAAATCCGGAAGAACCTATGCAAAGATCTCGAACCATACTTCGCATTAGACTTATTTAATTTCCAATTTAAAGTAATTCATGATTTCAAAATTCATAAATAAACGATCAGAGGCTATATTGGATATCTGATTCAAACCACTTTGAAACCAGATCTAAACCACTCTATCGTCAAACCAACCATTGGTCTATGGTTCAAGTCCTATCCCACAATGGGTCTGAATAAATTCCAAAAATTTACTTGAGTTACAAACTAACTCAAGTTCATCCCCAGAATAAGTACTACCGCTAATGTCCAGTACTAGCTAGACATTGCTAGTACAAACTCGGTATTACCCATATGACCAAGTCCTACTTAGATCATGGGTTAAGCCAATCTTCAGGTCACCTGACTATGTGCGTGACTCCATAGGTTTGAATCTAAATCGGTAGTGTAGGAACACTTCCTATACCAATCGATGTGACCATCTAGCAATGTACCCGACGTCCGAATAGATCGAATATATGCAAAGCAAATTCAGGAACCTAGGCAGGTTACTGTATAATTCATTCCCTTGACCAAATAGTCAAGATGAATTTAGAGTTCACTATCAACTTCCAAAAACATCATCTAAATGTGTTTCAACATGTACAATCCTGTGACTCCTCACATGGATTACCTGGCCAAGGTTTTGCAAAATTAAAACACAAACATATTAACTCTAATACTTAGAGTGGACAATTCCATCTTGACTCATCACTAATTTAATAAGTACTTGACTGCACCCAGTAACCTTCCGTTAGCTGGATTAGAAATCCAGGTGTCCAGCACCTAAGTACAATGAGTTGCTTGTAAGTCCCCTGATAGTCTTCAGGTCTGAAGGATACTTATACCTATATCTTCTCGAGATACTCTTGACAGTAGAGTATCAACAGAGGTGAGTCACGTTCGGTGAAATGTACTCCTACACTCACCTGTATGTCATACTAGTGTCATACACTCCTTGGTTAAGAGGACAAACCAACATATATGGCACAACGTCCTATAATTGATAGTACTATTGTCCTAGTAATAACGTATCATTTGGTCATGAACTATAATATAAGAGTTCTATTGGAAGATGAAAAATATGTTGTACTGCCAAATAACTTTTATTAATATATAAATTTATATACAATGAATCACAACCATCATAAAGACGATTGGCTTTAGGATACAATTCCCAACAAACTCCCACTTAGCCTAAAGCCACTCATTACAGTATCTAATACCCATCTTCATTTAGTGTTCATCGAACTCCTTGATGCTGAGTGCTTTAGTAAATGGGTCACCTAGGTTTTCCTTTCCATCAATCTTCGAAGATTTATGTCACCTCGGTCTACGATCTCTCGTAATAAGATGAAAACACAGTATGTGCTTGGTGCGCTGATGTGCTCGTGGTTCCTTTGCTTGACTATGGCACCAGTGCTGTCACTGTACACTAAAACAAGACCATCTATGGAAGGTGCCACTCAAGCTTGGAAAAACTTTCGCAGCCACACAGCTTCTTTGCAGCATCTGATGCAGCGATGTACTCTGCCTCGCACACCGAATCTGCCACTGTATGTTGCTTGGAACTTTTCCAGCAAACAGCTCCACCATTTAGGAAAGACAAACCCGATACACTTTTGCTATCATCTTTGTCTGATGAAAACTGGAATCAGTATATCCAACAAGTTTCAAATCAGACTCTCCATAGACTAACCACTGGTCCTTAGTATTTCTCAAATACTTAAGGATTGTCTTAACAACTTGCCAGTATTTTTCTCCTGGATCAGATTGGTATCTACTCACTACTCCTAGTGAGTATGCCACATCTGGTCTTGTACATGTCATGGTGTACATAATCGATCCTACTGCCGAAGCATATGGAATTCGACTCATACGTTCTCTTTCATTAGGAGTTGTCGGACAATCCTTCTTAGAAAGATGAATTCCCATGGCCTATCGAAGATAGCCTTTCTTGGAATTCTCCATGCTAAACCTTTTAGCACTGTGTCAATGTACGTAGATTGGGATAAACCAGCATCCTCTTAGATCTATCTCTATAGATCTTCATCCCTAGGATGTATGATGCTTCTCCCAGATCTTTCATGGAGAATTGTGATGATAACCATGTCTTTTCCTTGTAATGCAGGGATATCATTCCCGATTAAGAGAATATCATCCACATATAATACAAGAAATACAATAACAGAACCGTTAGCCCATTTATAAATGCAAGGTTCTTCTTTATTCTTAATAAAGCCATAAGATTTGATCACTTTATCAAATCGTATGTTCCAACTCCTAGATGCTTGCTTAAGTCCATAAATAGACTTCTGTAGCCTGCACACTTTAGACTCGTCTTCAGATATAAAACCTTCAGGCTGTATCATATACACCTGTTCTTCTAAATCATTTAGAAAAGCGGTTTTAACATCCATCTGCCAAATCTCATAATCGAAGTGTGCTGCTATAGCTAGCATAATCCGAATGGATTTCAGCATTGCCACAGGAGAAAACGTTTCATCATAGTCAATACCATAACGTTGACGATACCCCTTGCAACCAGACGTGCTTTATAGGTCTCACCTTTCCGTCTGCGCCTCTTTTCCTCTTGAAAACCCATTTACACCCTATGGGTTTTATCCCTTCGGGTGGGTCAACTAATGTCCATACATTATTGTCCTTCATGGAATCAAGTTCGGATTTCATGGCATCAAGCCATTTATTAGAGTCAGTCCTTGCATAGCATCCATATAGGTGATCGGATCCTCGTTGTTCTCATCGAGTTCAACAGGATCATCGTTCTGGACCAAGAAACCCAGTATCTGTCCGGTTGATGTGGTACTCTACCAGATCGCCTTAATGGTGCATCTAAAATGGGTTTTGAGTTTGATCTAATCAACTCAGATTCTAAGGGTTCACTGGTTTGTGTTGTTCCTTCTACTTGATGAACTTCCTCAAGTTCAACATTAGAGCTTTTGTTCCTTCACTAAGGAACTCCTTTTCAAGAAAAACTGCTCTATTACTAATGAACAACTTTTGTTCTTCAGTATTGTAGAAGTAATATCCTTTGTTTCTTTCGGATAGCCAAAAAAAATATTTGTCAGATTTGGGTTCAAGTTTGTCTGATTTTAACGTTTCACATAAGCCGGACACCCCCAGACTCTCAGGTGGTAATAACGGTTTATGTCCATACCACATCTCATGTGGAGTTTTAGAAACAGACTTACTTGGAACCTTATTAAGAATATGACAAGCTGATTCTAATGCATATCCCCAAAAGATATTGAAGCTTGCAAAACCCATCATGGACCGAACCATGTCTAACAGAGTTCGATTCCTTCTTTCCGACACACCGTTATGCGGTGTTCCTGGAGGAGTCCATTGGGAGAGAATCCCATTCTCCTTAAATATGTCACAAATTCATTGGAAAGGTATTCGCCTCCTCGATCTGATCGAAGGGTCTTAATACATTTTCCTGTTTGTTTTCTACTTCTTTATGATATAGTTTGAACATTTCAAACGATTCAGATTTATGTCGCATAAGATAACATAACCGAACCTAGAAAGGTCGTCTGTAAAAGTAATGAAGTAGTAAATCCACCTTTGGCACAATTCATTGGTCCACATACATCAGTATGTACTAGACTTAAATAGCTCTTGGCTCTTTCACCTTTTCTAGTAAAGGGTGATTTGGTCATTTTACCAAGAAGACAAGTGTTGGCTCCTAGATTGATTTTGATGATTCCAAAACAATTAAGATTAAGTTTATTATGGAAATTAAGATTAATGCAGGGATGTACAAGTGTCGTACAGGTGAGTCTTATCAAGCAAAATTTTATTTGTTACATGGATGCTTGCTTTTCTCTTAACTTGAAGCTAGCTTATTCTTCCTTTTAACTACCTAGCCTTACATTCTAGCTAACCGTTTTGCCTATGGTTGTACTGGCCAAATGGTTGGAGAAAATGACTAGCTTGGGAGCTAGCTTATTTCCTTCCTTAGCTAGCTTCCTCCTCTTGCTAGCTAACTATTTTCCTCACTCAGATAGCCTAGCCGAACCATGCACAAACGGGTTAGCTTGTGAGCTAGCTTGTCCCTTCCATCAGTTAGCTGGATCTCTTGGGAAGCTAGCTATTATTCTCTTGCACAAGCTGGCCGAATGGGTGTGAAAACAAGTTAGCTAGTTAGCTAACTCCCTTCCACTCTTAGTTAGCTTGATTGCCTAAGTAGCTAACTATTTATTTATTGCTGATTTTGTCCTGACCGAATGCTCTTTGGAACTAGCTAGCTCGATAGCTAGCTGGTTAGCTTGTGAGCTAACTTCTTTCCATTGGAAGCTAACTTGTTTCTTGCAGATTTTCTTCTTGGCCGAATTGTCTTCAAATCAAGCTAGCTAGAGAGCTAGCTTCTCCCTTGGACGGTTCCCATGATATTTGAATTTAGTTAGCTGGGAAGCTATCTCCTTTCTCTCTTGGGCGTGTGAATGATGGATTCAGTTAGCTAGAAAGCTAGCTACTTTTTATCATGATGCATTTAACTTTTCATCTAGTTAATTGGAGAGCTAACTATTCTATTTTTCATCTCACCCAGCCGCATGAATTTAAATTCAGTTAGCTGAATTGCTAACTACTTTTTCTCTTGATGCATGAAACTTTTCATATAGTTAGCTGAAGAGCTAACTACTTTAACTCATTCTCTCTTCCTGGCCGCATGAATCTTTAAACCGAGTTAGCTGGAGAGCTAACTACTTTTTTCCTTGCCTCATGCACTTTTGAAATAGTTAACTAGAAAGCTAACTATTTTTATCTATGGCAGATTTTTTCATATCCTAGCCGTGCACTTGTCAAAACAAGTTAGCTATAGAGCTAACTATTTTTTCCTGGAAGCTAATCCTAGCCGTGTGCATGAAGGGAAGAGTTAGCTTGAGAGCTAACTGCTTTTTTCCTTCTCATGGCTGATTCTTCCTCTTGCCGTGGAGCTTTGCTAGATAGCTAGCTGGATTTGTATAGCTAGCTTGGAGCCTTTTTCTTCCTTCTCCATGAGTCGGACATCTTCAAAGAAGCTAGCTGAAAAATAAATTCCAACCAACCACCACTTGCACTCTTACAAGCTCTCACTCTTTCTCTCTCTCTCTCTAATTATATTTCTATTCTCATGATTACTGACTTTTGATCTTTTGGTGTTTGACAGAGATCTTTCTTCATCAAAGGATTAAATGCAATCAATGCTTAGGGAAATAATTTCAAACAGTTACATTTTTCTCCCGTTTAATTTCCTCTTATTACCAATGTATCTAACGGACATTTTTTTTGATTTAAATAGCTGAGATCAGAGGAACACAATGACGAATCTAAAAAAGAAAAAGAAGAGAAAGAAATCAAGAAAGAGAGTGTTCATTGCATATTTTTTCGGAGTGATGGAAAGCAAGTTCTTGTACATTGAAGTTGACAAATCTCAATCACTGCTCAAGTCGTCCAGATCTGGTAAAGCATTCAAAGCTTCAGCTATCTCGGAGATCCACATTCATTGCTGAAGATTTGCTTCAAATTTGTAAAGTATTCTTTGAATATTTGCTCAAGTTAAGAGCTATCTGTTATCTATTCTGAAATTTCTTGTAATAGGGTTAAGGATAACCCTAGATTGTTGTTTGGCTTCTTGTACCGTTAAACAAGAGATCTAGCTGGGTAAGGCTAGGGTTTGGCTTTCTTGTACTGTTAAATAAGAGGACTAGCCAGGTAAGGCTAGGGGTTTGGCTGCCTTGTGCCGTGAAATAAGAGGACTAGCCGGGAAGGTTAGGGGTTGTAATCGTTGTGATACGATTAGTGAAATTTCTAAAGGGTTTTTAGGGAGTGGATGTAGGAGCCAAGTTTGGCACCGAACCACTATAAACCCTCTTGTGTTTGTGATTGCTTATTCTATGTGATTTTGTTTCGTGAACTCCACTACATGCTGCGAACTAATTTTTTAACTAGTGATTAAGTACATATCTGCGCTAGTAATTAATTTAAATACCCAATTTACCCTCCTCTTGGGTTGCTACATCTGGGCAACAAGTGGTATCAGAGCAGCGTGCTCTTGATTTCTATAGCTTTGAGAAGCTTGGAGTTAAAGATCAGTAGTAATCCAAATGGGATCTATGTTGACCGAAGGACAATCAATAATAGACCACCTTTGTTCAATGGAACAAATTACACATATTGGAAAGCACGAATGAAAATCTTCATTCAAGCACTTGATTATGATTTATGGGGAATCATAATTAATGGACCACATACATCCACTATTAAGATTGATAATATTGATATTGTAAAGCCTGAATCAGAATGGGATGCGCAAGATAAGAAATTAGCTCAATTAAATGCAAAAGCTATGAATGTTCTTTATTGTTCTCTTGATGCAAATGAATTTAACCTATATCTACTTGCATGTCTGCTAAAGAGATTTGGGATAGACTGAAAGTTACCCATAAGGGTACTAATCAAGTCAATGAATCCAAAATTAATATACTTGTTCATAAGTATGAATTATTTAAGATGGATTTAGCTAAAAAAATCACTGATATGTTTACTAGATTTACTGATATCATTAATGGTTTGAAAAGTTTGGGAAAATCTTATGCTAACAGTGATCTTGTTAGAAAAATTTTAAGATCTTTACCTAGAT
>UESW01003932.1:909105-934441 GCA_900491605.1 Calamus simplicifolius | reverse complement strand
ATTTCATTAGGGATCATGTTAATAATGGTGACATTGTACTAGAATTCTTATGTACTGAAAAACAACTTGCAGATATTTTTACTAAACCATTAGAAGAATCGAAATTTTATGAAATTAGAAGGGAACTTGGAATGATTGATCCATCTATTTAATTAATTATGCTTGTGGTACTTGACTTTATGATTAAAAATCATGGTTACCATGTGTTGCTTGACTAATCTTAATCTAATCAATCAAATCCCTTCATGAAATATCTTTTAAATTGCAATCATTGCTTTCGTCTTTTAGTGTGTCAGTTAGCTGACTAGTTAACTGGCTTTGGCATCTCCCTACCATGAAATCTACTTCAATTAATTCCACTCAACCGGCCACCTACCTTTTCTTGGATTTCTTTAAAGTAGTTAACTGACCAGTCAACCAACCAGCCACCTGATCAGTTAACCGCTTTAGATTTTCATATAAAAGCTTTTGTCCCTCTTCTCTTCAAACGTTTTCTCCAAGAAAACTTGTCTCAAACCGGCTTCTTCTCTTCTTCTCCACACCTTCTCCAAACCGGCTCCACTCCTTACTTCATTTTGTTCTTCAAGCTTCAAATCCTTCCACATCTAAAGAAAGGGAATGGCTCCAAAGAAGAAATCAACTCATTCAAGAGATGAGTCCTCCGATCTTTCGAAGAAGCCTTCTTCTTCTTCAAGATGTATCTTTCCAACCATTACCACTAGATCAATTGCAAATGGAAGGTTAGTAGATTTTAATTTCCTAGAACAAGAAGAGTTTAAGATAGGAAAACTACTCGCATCTCAAGGTTGGTCAAATCTTTTATCCACTAAAAAGCCTATCTTTCCAAATTTAATACATGAGTTTTAAGAAAATATAAATTTTGGCGATGGAACCATAGCCTCAATTGTCAAAAATGTTAAAATCCAATTTGATAGTGAAATGCTAGGTTCCGCCTTAGGTATTCCGTCAAGTGGCATTCTAGTAAACTTCCCAAGTGAAAGAACTATAAAATTGCAACGATTTTAGGCTTAGAGGATGATGATGCTAATATAGTTAATCTTGATGCAAAATGTTATATGTTGAAAATAGATTGCTACATAGCATCATTGCAAAGATTTTTGCCCCTCGTGCCGGATCGTTTAATGTTGTAACTGATAGAGATATATGTATATGTTTGATATATTAGAAGAAACTCCTTTAAATTTTCCTAAATTAATGATGATAATAATGAAAGAAGCTGTAGGTAGATCTAAAGCTGCATTACCAATGGGATGTTTCTCACCTACGTGTTTGAATTTCACCATGTGAAACTCAAAGGAGAAACAAGTGTAGTATTACGTCATACTGATGTATTTAATGCTCATTCCCTCCACCGGATGGATTATGCTAAACGAAATGGTATATGGACCAAAGTTAGGTCTAGAACTGGTGATAAACCTGCTCCTCAACCAACAAATTTAGTACTTTCAGATCCACCTCCACCTGCTTGTTCTCCTCCAAACTTCTTTAATTTTGATTTTCATCAACCCAATCCATTCTTAGCTGGAATGACTGAACCAAATCCTTTTTTAACTGAATCTCCTGATGTACCCGAATCTTCAAATCGATATGGCAAGTCAACTTCTACTCTTCATATCGTGCGAATCTGTGAAGAACAGATTCAGCAGATTATCCGTGATCTTTCCATTGCTCAATCGAGTCAGAGTACCAGTGACAGCAATTCATCTGTTAATGACTTCACTATGGTACCCCATATCTCAGTTTTTGAAACTCTTTCCCAATTAATTGTGACTCAAAAACAACTTGTCCATGATGTTAATGTTCTTAATGGCCGATGTTCCACCACAATGATTCTTTGATGGATCGTATTTTGAAAGAAGTCGACCTATTGAAATCTAAGCTTGAAAACTTTGAAACTAAAGATGAATGGGTGACTTATCAAATGCGATCTAATGAAAGCCGAACGAAGGATGCAACGAATGCTTTTGATCACCTGAATGCATCTACCGTGAAGCTTAGCAGTCTCGTAGAAACCTACATTGCTCTCTCTGCTGCCTCAGCTCCTGATGCATCGTTCTCTCATCCAAACCTATGGATGCCTCCTCCGCAACAGTCAGATGATGTCCCTGGACCGTCCAGTCGACCGGACGGATCCTCTCAGCAACCAAAAGTTATCTCTTCAGATGATGATGAATGACTTCATTATGTTTGTTCTATGTTTTGTATGATGCTTGTAATATTTGTCCTATGAGTGATGAATGTTTAGGACATGGTTTGTAATATTTATCTTATGCTTGACTTGACAATGTATTATGTTTTACTTAATATGAATATTGTATGCATCTTATCTTCATGAATTATGCGTTGGATTATTGCATATTCCTCAAATTGTCTTTTTGATCAATGATAAAAGGGGGAGAAGAATAATGCATAAAATGAAATTATGGAAAAGTCATGCACTCCATATATTCAGGGGGAGATTAATATACTCAGGGAGAGATTACATAATTTTTGCATGCTTGATGGTTTTGTCATCATCAAAAAGGGGGAGATTGTTGGCCCCTATATTGATTTTAATGATTTCAAAACAATTAAGATTAAGTTTATTATGGAAATTAAGATTAATGCAGGGATGTACAAGTGTCGTACAGGTGAGCCTTATCAAGCAAAATTTTATTTGTTACATGGATGCTTGCTTTTCTCTTAACTTGAAGCTAGCTTATTCTTCCTTTTAGCTACCTAGCCTTACATTCTAGCTAACCGTTTTGCCTATGGTTGTGCTGACTGAATGGTTGGAGAAAACGGCTAGCTTGGGAGCTAGCTTATTTCCTTCCTTAGCTAGCTTCCTCCTCTTGCTAGCTATCTATTTTCCTCACTCAGATAGCCTAGCCGAACCATGCACAAAACGAGTTAGCTTGTGAGCTACCTTGTCCCTTCCATCAGTTAGCTGGTTCTCTTGGGAAGCTAGCTATTCTTCTCTTCCACAAGCTGGCTGAATGGATGTGAAAACAAGTTAGCTAGTAAGCTAACTCTCTTCCACTCTTAGTTAGCTTGATTGCCTAAGTAGCTAACTATTTATTGCTGATTTTGTCCTGACCGAATGCTCTTTGGAACTAGCTAGCTGGATAGCTAGCTGGTTAGCTTGTGAGCTAACTTCTTTCCATTGGAAGCTAACTTGTTTCTTGCAGATTTTCTTCTTGGCCGAATTGTCTTCAAATCAAGCTAGCTGGAGAGCTAGCTTCTCCCTTGGATGGTTCCCATGATATTTGAATTTAGTTAGCTGGGAAGCTATCTCCTTTCTCTCTTGGGCGTGTGAATGATGGATTCAGTTAGCTAGAAAGCTAGCTACTTTTTATCATGATGCATTTAACTTTTCATCTAGTTAGCTGAGAGCTAACTATTCTATTTTTCATCTCACCCAGCCGCATGAATTTAAATTCAGTTAGCTGAATAGCTAACTACTTTTGCTCTTGACGCATGAAACTTTTCATCTAGTTAGCTGAAGAGCTAACTACTTTAACTCATTCTCTCTTCCTGGCCGCATGAATCTTTAAACTGAGTTAGCTGGAGAGCTAACTACTTTTTTCCTTGCCTCATGCACTTTTGAAATAGTTAACTAGAAAGCTAACTATTTTTATCTGTGGCAGATTTTTTCATATCCTAACCGTGCACTTGTCAAAACAAGTTAGCTATAGAGCTAACTATTTTTTCCTGGAAGCTAATCCTAGCCGTGTGCATGAAGGGAAGAGTTAGCTTGAGAGCTAACTGCTTTTTTCCTTCTCATGGCTGATTTCTTCCTCTTGCCGTGGAGCTTTGCTAGATAGCTAGCTGGATTTGTATAGCTAGCTTGGAGCCTTTTTCTTCCTTCTCCATGAGCTGGGCATCTTCAAAGAAGCTAGCTGGAAAATAAATTCCAGCCAACCACCACTCTGCACTCTTACATGCTCTCACTCTCTCTCTTTAATTATATTTCCATTCTCATGATTACTGACTTTTGATCTTTTGGTGTTTGACAGAGATCTTTCTTCATCAAAGGATTAAATGCAATCAATGCTTAGGGAAATAATTTCAAACGTTACATTTTTCTCCGTTTTAATTTCCTCTTATTTCCAATGTATCTAACGGACATTTTTTTGGTTTAAATAGCTGAGATCAGAGGAACACAATGACGAATCTGAAAAAGAAAAAGAAGAGAAAGAAATCAAGAAAGAGAGTGTTCATTGCATATTTTTTGGAGTGTTGGAAAGCAAGTTATTGTGCATTGAAGTTGACAAATCTCAATCATTGCTCAAGTCGTTTAGATCCGGTAAAGCATTCAAAGCTTCAACTATCTCGGAGATCCACATTTATTGCTGAAGATTTGCTTCAAATTTGTAAAGTATTCTTTGAATATTTGCTCAAGTTAGGAGCTATCTGTTATCTATTCTGAAATTTCTTGTAATAGGTTAAGGATAACCCTAGATTGTTGTTTGGCTTCCTTGTGCCGTTAAATAAGAGATCTAGCCGGGTAAGGCTAGGGTTTGGCTTCCTTGTGCCGTTAAACAAGAGGACTAGCCGGGTAAGGCTAGGGGTTTGGCTGCTTGTGCCGTGAAACAAGAGGACTAGCCGGGAAGGATAGGGGTTGTAATCGTTGTGATACAATTAGTGAAATTCCCAAAGGGTTTTTGGGGAGTGGACGTAGGAGCCGAGTTTGGCACCGAACCACTATAAACCCTCTTGTGTTTGTGATTGCTTATTCTGTGTGATTTTGTTTCGTGCACTCACTACACGCTGCGAACTAATTTTTAACTAGTGATTATGCACATATATGCGCTAGTAATTAATTTTAAATACCAATTCATCCCTCTCTTGGGTTGCTACATCTGGGCAACATAAGATTCACATATTGGAATTGATTCACAATCAATGTCATTGAGGATACCCTCTCTGACTAATCTATTAATCATGTTCTTGTTAATGTGACCCAGTCTACAGTGCCACTGGTATGAATCACTAACATTATCTATCCTAGGCCATTTGCTTGGAGTACACATCACATTTATAGGTCGTGATAATATAAAAATGCCATTGCACAATTGTCCACACATTACAAAAGTATCATTCACAATGATGTTCATAACGTCATTCTTTATTGAAAAATCAAATCCTTCAATGGCCAATTGGCCTACAGAAATGACATTTAATAAGAAATTAGGACAATAGTGACATTCACTTAGCATGACATTGCAGGATTTAAAAAATAGCTCTACTACTCCTAACGCTAGACTGGAACTCGACTTCCATTACCCACGTTCAGGAATCTTTCGCCATCCTTGAATCTCCTACTAATTCGAAGTCCCTGCAAAGAATTGCAAATATGAATTGGACTGTCGGTATCTAATACCAATTAGTAGTATCACAAATAGAGAAACTACAAGGCGTTATCACATAAGTACCTTGTCCAGCAACTACTTGCTGCTTTTTTTCCCTTGGTCTGTTAGGATCCAGGGTTGCAATGTATTGAGGATAGTTCCTCTTCCAATGACCCAGCTTTTTGCAGAAGAAGCATTCCGCTTGGTTCTTGTCAGCCTTAGCTTTCTTCTCAGCCTGATTAGGCCCATCATTTTGCACTTTTTTATTCTTATTCCTTTTCTTCATCCCATTCTTAAAGGAACGACGACCTGCTCTAGAAACTCCCACTAAATTTACCGAGTCCTTTTGGAGTTGGTGATCCTTCTCATAAGTCTGCAGTAAACCCAGTAAACCATGGTAGTTTACTACAGGTTTTGTCATTCTAAAATGATTGAGAAAATCTAAGTAGGAACCAGGCAGGGAGTTCAATATAGCATCCTTCCCAAGCTGCTCATGCAAGGGAAAACCGAGCTTGCCAGGCGCTCGATCATCTCAATCATGTACAATACATGATCAGTGACCGACGCCCCTTCACGCATTCGAGCATTGAAAATGGCACTAGACACTCTGTACCTTTCTAACATCGTCTGGTGTGCCAAAGGACTCCAACTTTTGAAGGATCTCTTTAGGTTGGGCTTCCTCAAACTTCCTTTTGAACTCATCATTCATGGAGGCCAGCATAATGCACCGTACTATGGTGCGATCATTGACCCACTTCTGATAAGTGTCTCTGACCGCAGTATGAGCATTCAAAGTTGGCTCTTCAGGTTCAGATCCATTATCATAAAGAGTCCTCTCATGTTCCAAGACTATCCTGAGTCTTCGATACCAGCTATCGAAGTTGGGACCCGTTAGTTTGTCATTGTCCAATAATGAACGGAGCGACAAATTGGTTGACATGATCTGAAAGGATAACCAAAACCTATTAGCTTACATGATTTATTAATCCTAAAGACATGGACTTTAGTCAAAGGACTTGCCACTATATTATTCAGATTGGTAGTCTTTACTTCCAATCCAAGAAATTATCCTAATTCCTTAGTGGGTACTAGAATCCAATAGACAACACATGAGCCCGACTTTGGCCGGCCCACCCATGTGCATCTAAAGGTAGGTTCTTTAACCAATTGCTTCTCCAAGCAATTTCTAGTAATCTATTTTGCCCTAGGGTGCACTTCAATCGGCCTTTGGGCCTTCTATTGAAGGTCCTAGTTAGGTCCAACCATTAACATGATAAAATTAAATGTTTCTAACCAACGAATAGTCAAGCCCGACTTTGGCGGCTCACTTGACTACCGTTAAGAGAGTTGCACTAAGTCATCATATTATGAATGACAATTCCAATAGCCTGATGATCACCCGACCTTTGGGTCTGCCAATGATCACCCAACTATTGGACCCATTACCATCCACTTAATGGGAGGCTAAGACTTAGTTATCTCCATAACTTCATCTTTTTAAGGACCTAATAATTTTTAGGGTTTGATCAAATTGTGACAAATGAGGAAAGACATGAACCTTAATCAAGAATCCTCCCACTAACTATTAGAGGGGTTTATGAACAATCGGTCCATGGGCTCCTAAAATCAGTCAGGATTGATAAGCCTTAATTGACATGGGTTAACTCGAATCAATAAGCTATCCAATGGATTCTGGTTGACCACATTGGCTAGGTAAATGGGATCAAGAGTTGGGTTGTGCCATTAACCATCTTGCCTTAGACATCATCTGGTTTACTAGACTCAATTAGACTAACCTAGAGACTCGGGCTCATCACTGAGCCAAAATCAAGTCCATTTAGATGTATGGACTGATCAATCTAACTAATCAGAGAGAGAAGAAACCTAATTCAACATTTGATTAGACTTAATTCTCTACTTGGTCCATTTATTCTAAACTCAGGTCTAACCCAATTACTGAACCTGACCCTAGCTAACCCATTTACCCAGATTTATGGATTTATGATTTAAAATCTTTAATCATCAACTTAATTCTTAATTAAGTTAATCCAATTTTCTAATTTGAAACAATTTCAAGATTTATCTTGTAAAATAATTTTACAATATTTTATTTATGATCCAAAATTTTAATGTTAATTTGATTAACATTTATGTCATAATTTAATATTGATCTAATCTAAAATATCATGACATTCAGATCAAAAATGTAAAATAATTTTAACCTTTTTTTATTTTATTTAGATATGTTTCATGGATCATAACATAATTAGCACCCCATGATGAGGGTAATAAAGGTTGTGAAACCTTAACAGACTGGATGGCCAGATGAATCCACCCAATCCAGAACATAGCAAAGCATACGGTTCTAGATATACATTAGTCCTACTAATAAACATGCTTTTATCAATAATAAACATGCTTTATCATACTTTATATTTAGATCTACATTAGATCTACTTTAGAACATGCTTTGATCATTAATAAACATGCTATAATCATGTATCATATTTAGATCTACACTAGATCTACTTTAAAACATGCTTTGATCATTACAGATTTACTATGCATTCCTAAACCTGGGAGGCTCTGATACCATTTGTAGGAAAAAATTGATTTTACGACGCCCCAGGATCTCAGGTTTATTGTATGCATGTATTTTATTTAAATTAAATGTAATTAAATTTATAAAAAACGTCATGTATATCTGTAATTGAAAGCATGCAAAATTTAAAATTAAATTTTATATCTGTCAGTTTGCGTACCTAATGCAGAAACTGGATGTAGATCTAATCTCCTATGAATAGGTTCCTCTTGATGCCTTGCGAGAGTCGCACGTGCCACTCATCTATTTTGTACGCACGCCAGGAAACCTTGAGACAGGGGATATGGAATCAGAAGGGATGGAGAACTCTTCTCTAAGAGAGGAGACCCTCTCTTCTTGGACTTCTCTGATTTTTGGACTCTTGTTTCTCTTCTACTCTCTTTCTCAAAGTTGAGAAAAGTTTCTTAAATAAACCCATCGTAAAACAACCCAAAACAACCTTTTGAATTTGTTTTACGATACGATAATATCCGATCTTCGAAAGCGGATGGGTTACGGGCATTTACGCATTGTCAACGAGTAAAGAAAATTTTATAAAAAAATTTACATATTCATATCATCTCAATGGCAAGATCGTAATTTAAATAAAATTTTAAATTCACGTTATCGAAATGGTAAAATCATAATTTATACGAAGTTTCAAATTCAGCCATCTCAATGGCAGAACCATAATTTAAATGAAATGGAAAATCGTAATTTATATGAAATAGCAGAATCATAAAATTTTTAAGTTTTATTTTTTAAAGTTTTAAAGTCTCGTTGCCTGCCCGCAACGATAATATAAAAATATTTATAATATTTATAAATATGAAAATAATCAAATTAAATCCGTTTGAAGTTCAAATTGAAATTCAGAAGAACCTATGCGAAGATCTCGAACCATACTTCGCATTGGACTTATTTAATTTCCAATTTAAAGTAATTCATGATTTCAAAATTCATAAATAAATGATCAGAGGCTATATTGGATATCCGATTCAAACCACTTTGAAACCAGATCTAAACCACTATATCGTCAAACCAACCATTGGTCTATGGTTCAAGTCCTAACCCACAATGGGTCTGAATAAATCCCAAAAATTTACTTGAGTTACAAACTAACTCAAGTTCATCCCAAGAATAAGTACTACCGCTAATGCCCAGTGCTAGCTAGACATTGCTAGTACAAACTTGGTATTATCCATATGACCAAATCCCACTTAGATCATGGGTTAAGCCTGTCTCCAGATTACCTGACTATGTGCGTGACTCCATAGGTTCGAATCTAAGTCGGTAGCATAGGAACACTTCCTATACCAATTGATGTGACCATCTAGCAATGGTACCCGACGTCCGAATAGACTGAATATATGCAAAGCAATATTCAGGAACCTAGGCTATGGTTACCGTATAATTCATCCCCTTGTCCAAATACTCAAGATGAATTTAGAGTTCACTGCCAACTTTCAAAAACATCTAAGTGTGTTTCAACATGTACAATCCTGTGACTCCTCACATGGATTACCCTAGCCAAGGTTTTGCAAAATTAAAATACAAACCGAGTATTAACTCTAATACTTAGAGTGGACAATTCCATCTTGACTCATCACTGATTTAATAAGTACTTTACTGTACCCAGCATCCTTTGTCACTGGATTAAAAATTCAGGTAGTCCAGCGCCTAAGTACAGTGAGTTGCTTACTAAGTCGCCATGATAGTCTCAGGTCAAAGGGACACTTATACCCATTGCCCTTCTGTGAGATACGCTTGACAGTAGAGTACTCAATAGAGGTGAGCCACTGTTCAGTGAATGTACTCCTACACTCACCTGCATGCCATACTAGTGTCATACACTCCTTGGTTTAAGAGGACAAACCAATATATATGGCATACAATGACCTATACTTGACTACGTTATTGTTCTAGGTAATAACGTATCATTTGGTCGCGGACCCATTTAAGAATTACTCGATAATTCCTCCTTTCTCGAATAAATGTAATTCTAAGGACTACAACATATAAGAGTTCTATTAGAAGATGAAAAATATGTTGTACCACCAAAATAACTTTTATTAATCAAATAAATCATGTACAATGAATCACAACCATCTATAAGCTAGACGATTGGCTGTAGGACATATTTCCTAACACAATAAACCTCACCAAAAATCTAATTCAGCATCTAGAACTAAACATATAGAAGTTAGACATCATTTTATTAGAGAACATGTTGCTAACAATGATGTTTGTTTTGATTATGTATGTACTGAAGAATAATTAGCTGATATATTTACAAAACCCTTAAGTGAAGAAAGATTTTACTATCTTAGAGGAAAATTAGGTGTTTATGATCCATTGGAATAGATTTGAAACCCCTAAAAATGATTATCTAGATTTTAATCCATTTTCTTGAAAATTTTCTTATGTTTCTAAGAAAAATTATCTAGATGTTTGAATCTTGTGATCCCCCATAATTAAGAAAAATTATCTAGAGTTTTATGCTTGGCTTGACAAGTTTCAAATCCTTAAAACTCTTTTTTTTCACTGAAACTGTCGTGGAGCCGACTCCACTGAAGTCGGAGTCGACTCGAGAGTTACAACTCTCTGTCTACTCTTTAGAGCCACTCTAATTACTGCTGGAGCTGACTCTATTTCGAGTGCTGACTGTTGTATCAGCTTAGAGCCGACTCTACGCTTTGCGGGACCTAACTCTAAGTGGTCCCCAATCAATATTTCTAGGGCAGAGCCAACACTTTTCCAAACCAAATCGTTTCTAAATCATTCCAAACTCTCTTCCACTTCATTCAAACTTTCAAATATTCATGATTTTTACTTTCTTTGATCTCTAATGGCACCCAAGCATCGTGCATCCTCCATCGGAGTCACCGTCACCACTGGGAGGAGGTTTATGCAACGTCCGGCAAGGCCACCCTCACTGAGCACTCCATCATCTTCTTTCACTTCCACACTAGAGGCCATTCCATCTTCACCTTTACCTCACATCAATTTCTTGGCTGGAAAGGTGATCGCAATAGGGAGAAAGGTAGATTTTCACTTTTTTGACTTTGAGAGTTTTGAGATTAGGAGACTTTTAAGGAATATGGGATGAAAGAAAGTATGTTCTTTAGATGTTCCTACCTACCTTGCCCTTGTCCAAGAATTGTACAATAATGTTGGTAGAGGAGATGGCGGTTTGGTGAGTTATGTGAGAGGAACATGAGTTCACATAACCTCTGAGATTTTGGAAAACATTTTGAAGATACCCATAAATGGATTAACGGTAACTCACCCCACTGATTGATGTGATGCATTGTCAAGAATGTTGGGAAGAGAGGCCAGTGAATTAGAAGAAATTTTTGCCAATCAATTAAGTTTAGAATTGAGGCTTTTACACAATATTTGCAGTGAAATTTTGTTCCCCAAAACTGGTAGATTCGAGTAGGTTTTGAAAAGGAATGTTGCAATCATGGACTGTGTGCTGAATGGGTATCCAAAAAATTTGGCCGAAATGATGATTGAATATATAGTGGAGGTCGAAACAAAGAAGAGATCTATACTACCCTATGGAATGGTATTAACACTGATCTTTTGGAGCCAAGGGGTAGATATTTTGGATATTGAGCCACTGAAGAAGCTAAGATACACTGATTACTACAACATTTTTACTCTTCACTGCATGGGCTTCAGAAAAATTAATGGTCAGTGACAGAGGAGGAGACTTGATGGCTTGCCAGAGCTAGTCAGAGGAGCCAAAGCTGATGATAATGATGACATTGAGGAGGTCCCCAGGCCTTCGGCATCTGCACCTGGACCATCAGCATCTGGACCATCTTGCCATCCAGTTCTCTAGTAGCATCGCCACCGGTAGCACCTACAGTATCATCCTCTGCCTTCACAACAAAGCAAATGATGCAAATTAAAGGAATGATGAAGTATATTTTGGCTAAGCATGAAGAAAGGATGAATGAAAGTATTCGGGATCAGTTTTTTTAATATCAAGCAACTAGTTTATCTCTTGGAGGAAAAAGTTGAAAAGATTGAAAACTCAATAAATTCCTCTGCTGATGGTTTGAAAATTGAGTTGCAGCATATTTTGGACATAATCAAAGGCATTGCACAAGAATCAGATGTTTATGCAAAGTCTTCTGCAGAACTTCAAGTTAATATTCAGAAAGCCTCATCCCAGATTGAAGAGTTGATGAAGGAATATTGCAAAACTCAAGTAGAAGGAATAGGACAAATTTTAGCTGAATTAAAGAGACTTCTGAGAGTTTGAAGTGAATGGTTCCTACCTCTCCCGCTGATTCAGCCAATCAATTCAAATCCAACCTATCTTAGTTTATCTTTAGATATTAGGACTTCATAGTTTAGGAATCTTAGATTGTACTTAAGATTTTAATGAATGATATGTTATATTGTTGTTTTATATTTGTTTCCTACTCAGTTTGTATTTCACTTGAAATGTACTTGGTTTTATGTAATCAATGAAAAGGTATGAAGTTTTATATCTTAATGAAAGTTCTTGGATATCTCTAAAATTATTGCATTCTTATTTCATTATGTGATGTTTGATTCTAATTTGATTGATTTGTATCTCATCATGAGCAAGGACTACCCTATGATTCCTTATTTTTTATTGATGATAAAAAAGGGGAAGAGTTGTATTGCATATTAATTTTATATATTATGCACATACAGAGGGGGAGCAATTACTCAGGGGGAGCTTATCTATCTAATTTGCATTGAATGACTTGAATTGATATTTGGAATTGATTAATTTGAATTGTATGAATCATTATGAATCATTGGATAAAATTTGAATTCATGGAATAGTTGAGCTAAATATTTGAAATAAAGTTATTGTTCAAATTAATCATATTGAAATTCTATTTACTATCAGTCTAATTGAAAAGTTATTAAGAGTTGAAGTTTAAAATTTAATTTATATGCATATACTCAGTATTTTTGTCATCATAAAAAAGGAGATTGTTGACCTAATTATTGATTTTTATGAATAACAAAAATCACATGAGTATATTTCTTATGTTACTAATGATTTTGATTAATTATTTTAGGAATTTAAAATATTTATTTATTCAAAATCTAAGAAAAATTGAGTTTGAATCCTTGTTTAATATCAAGTGTCAAGTTTCAGTAATTAGAGCCGACTCCGAAGCGTATTGAAACAGTTTGGCACTTTCAGCATGGATTAGAGCTGACTCATGCAGAGATTAGAGCCGACTCTAATCGAAAGACAGAGGGTCTCATTTCTGCGTTAAATTAGAGCCGACTCTTGCAGAGAATTAGAGTCGACTCTAATGGTTATACAGAGAGTAGTTTTTCGGGGCTTCATTAGAGCCGACTCCCGCATTCACTAAAGCCGACTCCCGTACGAGAAGTGTCGATCCCTCAAAAAGCCAGAGTCGACTCTGCGATGGGCGGATGTTCCTGTTTCGCACATCCTGAGTTAGAGCTTCAGGTCTTGTTAGAGCTAACTCTAACCTGCCAGAGACGGATTTCAGAAATATCAGAAATGACTCAAAAGTCTAACATTTCTTCAATAGATTTCAACGGCTCTTTTCTCTTCCGTGCTAAACTTGTCCTCAAGCTTTTTTAATGGCTAGTTGTCATTTAAAAGAGGATTTAGAGAAGATTATAAAAGGGAGTCATCTGGCCGTTTTGAAAAGAGAGAACTGGGGTGAAAAATTAAAAAGACAAAGTTCAAATCCAAAATCTCTTTGTTCGAAATTAAGTTTAGAGAAATCCCGAGTATTCAAAAGTTCGTCTTAAAGGATTTCTATTAAATCAAAAAGAGAAGAAGATAGCCCTAGTTCTTCCAAAAGCCTCTATATCAAGGATTCTTTCAAAGCTTTAATTCCATCTTGAGGAAGATCATCTCAGAGAAAAAAAAGAAAAAAAGAAAAGCCCAACTTCAAAAATCTTCTAAATTAGGCTCTTCTATTTCTATCTTGATTATGTTGTCTTATTTGCTCATTTGAGGAGCTTTATTTCTGTTGTGACTATTTTACTATTACTCTTGTTTATTGATTCAATCAGGGGATTAAATCAAGGGAGGCAGTTTTGTGCTGGTGAACTTATGAAAACCAGCTGGGTTCGTTGTGCTCCCGTTGTAAAATAACAAGTTTGAGTTATGAGTTTGTAAAATAACTTTATTGTAATCAGGGTGATTATAGTATGGGCCCAAGAGTTCTTTGGGAGTGGATGCAGGTGTAGCTAACACCGAACCACTATAAAATTTTTGTGTTTGTCATGCTTGTCTCTCTTTCTCTCTACACTATCTTGTATACTTTGTTTTGCATTCTTGCACTAGTTTCATTGCATTTTTTTTTGTGCATCACTTTGATAAATTATTTTAAGTATTGGAATTTTTAAGAACCTAATTCACCCCCCCTCTTGGGTTACCATTTGGGCCAACAAGTGCAATCAAAAGTTACTAAAAACTATCAAGGATGTTTCCATGCAATTAAGTTTGCATAAATACATTATAAGCCATTAGCTTTTACACAAAACTCTCGTAAGTCAAAATGATTTCAAAAGAGACAAATCATATGTTTAAACCAAAAAGAAACTATTCCTAGGTACCTGGAACGAAGAAACTATCAATGATATTTTTGTATCATTAACTTTTTGATAAATATGATATGAACCATTATATTTTACATGAAGATTACATATAAGTTCTTTGAAGTCAAAATAGTTTCATATGAGAAACTTTGCATTTTAAAACTTATAAAATAAACTATTCATATGATACTATATTTTAAAACTAAAAGAAACCATTATAACATATATATAAAATGGTTAGAGTGCTCCAAATATTTTATAAGGCTAGGTACAATAAATCTATCCAATTTAATATTTCGAGAGTTGAGCTATTCAATTTACTCTCTCTCTCCCCCTTTGTCTCTATATGTGTGCATATATATATAAACATTATTGATTAATATTAATGCTAACTCTTCAATTTACATAAATGAGATAGTACCACTAGATTCAATGGCCTTTTAATTGTTTATGAGATTATAGTTAATCTAAAATATCAAATTTGACAAGAACAGTCAATCACTAATCGATTGGGTAGCCTTTTCTAAAGGCATATGAGACAATGGCTAATCTCAACTATCAATTGCCTTTGGAAACGATAAAATGATTTTGAAGTCAAGATGGTTTTCAATCCTTAGATTTGATACACAAATATGGTCCTATTGGATTAGGTATCATCCTTATAGTCTTATGAGATATTAATTAATCTTAGTTATTAAATTGGCATAAACAAAGCATCCCCATTAGATATGGTAGTTTAATAATATATTAGTCTTGATATTGTCCCTTGGAATAGATATAATGATCAATAGCCATTGGATTTGATAGTTTTAGGGCTTATAAACTAAGTTGATTTTAATCATTGGATTTAATATGAATACGGGCATTTTTTATGGGTCCAATACTTATATAAAGGATTATAGCATCCAAACATTTTTAGTCTTTAGATTCAACACATATAGATTTACAATTTTTTTTCTTTTTTTTATATAGCCTTTTTTTCTCTTATAAATTATGAGTAAGTCATCAAATTCGGCTTATATGAAGATATAACCATAGGATATACACACACGTACATACATACATAAATTTTAAAATTTTTATAATATTAGATTTGATTCTAGTTGGACATAACTAATGAATTTTGTCGAATATGCTACCAAAAATTGTAGTTGTTTTCAACCGTGAATCCTTTCATTGGTTTCATGAGCCTTTGACGACTATTTAATTGTTTATTCCAATTAAGTACAAACTATTTTAATATGATTTATCTATTCAATAATAGACAACTTATTCACCTTTTGATTTATCATAAGCCTAGAAAGTGGGCCTCATCGATAAACCAAGTGCAGCTTGGATTTTTCCCCCCAAGTTTCAAGCGAGGCTTAAATGTAAATTTTTTTCAAAATCTAGGTTCAAGCTTAACCTAAGCTAAGGGCCAGTTCAAAATCTAATTGGGCCATCCTACAACAACTATTTGGACCAAAAACTAGGTTTATAAACTTAATTTTAATTTTTAAATGCTTTCATAGAGCCAAAAAATATTTAAAATAATTACACTAAATCACTTAAGAAAATTTGCTAACTATTCTTACATAATTGACAAAAGATCTAGTATAAAATTTAAAAAGGACCACGATTTTATGATTGAATTTAGGTTGAAGCCAGGCGGAACCATTGGTTAATGCTTTGGGCCCTCTTTGGGCTTAGGCTTTGGGTTGAGTTTGCACCGGGCTAAATAATAGCATAAGCCCAACTTGAAATTTTATTTTGACTTTAACTTTAGGCTACAATTCGATCTAAATTAGCTTAGGCCTAGTCCATGAACTAGCATAAAGTCATGTTGGCCTGATGGACCACAAGCCAGCCTGAGCCCACTTTTGGCCTGAATTTATTATAAGTCCTATATTAATTAGTCAACAAATCCAGCCCAAAATTTTTTTGTCTCTAACTTTAAGCCCAGACCGACTTTGAATTAGCATTGGTCTATCCCATGACCTAGGAAGCATCTTTGTGCACCGCCTTCGACACACAAAGACGTACACCGGGTGCGGCCATTGGTTGTGCATGTGTGGACGTGCGTGCCATAGCCCATTGAGATGCGGCGTGCCCTGCACGTGCACCCGCACGAGCGCACAGCCAATGAGTGCGCCCGGTGCGTGCCTTCGTCCAGCGGAGGCGGTGCACAAAGACTTTTCCAATGACCTAACTCAAAGTTGGGTTTCTTCGATGGTCTATGAGCCCGCCCAAGCCCACTTCAAATCCTAATGTATCACAAGTATATTAATTAGTTAACATTGAAATAATCTATTAAAGAATAACATGTTATCAACACTTTTTAATGGAATAATTATCTATAGGAAACACTATAAACACATTGAATCTTTCTAATAATTACATAATATGCGACATATATATATATATATATATATATATATATATATATATATATATATATATATATATATATATATATATATATATATATATATATATGAGATATTCTTGACATAATTGAGATCTACTTTCTATGGTATAACATATATCCTATGTGCTACTTATCGAAATATATCATTTGAAGATAAATATATTCACACAATCATATGGATGATATATCATATATATAATTGCCCTTCAATCGATATATTGCCATGAATAACATATTTGTCAAATGCTATACAATGAAAAGTGAATCTCATTTATTGTTACCACATTTGGTATGAGTCTTGCTCTCTTTCTTTCACTTTCATAAATCTAATCCTATTATACTATATATGTTGTGTATATTCAAAATGATCTAGAAAGGACCTCTCTGCACATTTGATAAATTTTCATCATAATGCTAATCCTTTGGATTTTAAGCAATATTTTATGAAGCATAAATAGCTTTAACTCATTTCTTTTTCTTGGTTATACTAATCCAACATTACTAATTATATGTTCCTTGCTACCAAAGAATTTATGAGTCTAGGTTCATCTCATAAAATGGGTAAATTTGGATGGCGGTACATGCCATGTGAGACCTTGCCAATTAAATGTTAAGTGAATTCATATGGCTCATTAAAGTCATCCAGTGAGATATTTCAAAGCTGGTGCCTTATAGTAGCAATTCTAGGACATGGCTTAATACCAATCCTTTTTTGGCTCCTTTTGTTGCCCCATCAAATACACCACATGTTTCTACCATTGAATGGGTTATTAAATTTCTATTGAAATAATCATTTTAAATTAATTCCCAATTTACTTCTTCTTATATCATTTGGTTGAATATGTTCACTTTTTCATTTTTCTTCTTTTTTTTTGTCTTTTGATAAATTAAAATTAAATGGACGTTCAGCTAATCAAAGCTATCCAAAAAGAGAACGATAATTGCATAATTTATTGCACAAATACAATTCAATTCAAATCAACTAAGCCTTAGTCCGATACGAAATTGTGCTAGGCTACATGAATCCTTTTCCTTCATTTTATTTGATTTTAAAGCATTCTTCTAGAGAAATGTTGAGATATTATTTCGCTTAGTTGGGATTAGCTACATAATTTTTTGACACCAATGACAGAAATACTAGCCTCTAAGTGAGATTAAGATTTGAAATTCATTTTTTTGAAATTGATCAACAGTCACTCAATGTATATACAACAAATGATTGGTAAGGACATCCTTAAGTTGATTCAAATGTGAAATTGAAGTTTTTTACTTTTGTAAGAAAAAAAGCACTTAATATCACTATTAATTGGTCTAGTTTTAAATTTTATTCGGTTCATGTGAACCAATGACAATTCCACAGGACGAAAAGGACCCAAAAAATAACATATTAGTTAGAAATTTGGTGACAACATACATCCATGTCTAGTACAAAGCTCTTTTATAGTGATAACAATTTTGGGACATTAGATACATAAAAAATTTACAATGAATCTCTCACTTTTTCAATCTCTAACTTGTCCTAATTCTATATATCCAAATGACTCAGAAAGTGTCGATCTTGGCTGCATAAAAGTTGCAATCTTGATGCTCCTTCTCTGGATCTAAATCATAAGCCAGTACATGAAGCTGAAGGGGTTGTAGTGTTATCCTGTAGCATAGTCTGACTACTCCTCGAAGCTCGTCTGAGATTGAAAATAGTTGCTTTGCTACTGCTAACCTCTCTAACGCATCGAGTTCTATATCTTTCGTCTCGAAGTTGGTCTCTTCGGCATCATGATTTTAGGTATGGATGGTATGGGACTAGCAAGATAAGAATCAATATTTTCTCATCCTTCGGTAACCTTGATAGCCATGAAAGCTGAATTAAAGCTTTTAAGAATGGAGGTGGCTCAAAGAAGCGGAGACGAGTGGTTGGCTTTGGCATCACTTTATGCGACCAAAGAGGCGGCTCACACCTTGAAAGACATCTCTGTTTTTTTTATAGGCATACCTCAATGTTCAAAAGTGCTTGACAGGTCTTATCCTTTACAAATAAAATAATATTTTATAGCATATGAATCTTTAGCAAATCAGCTTTAATTTTAGCTTTCCTTTGGTCCATTCTTTCCCCTACTAGCAAAAAGTGAGTATGCATGAATCTTGTGTACCTCTTAATTAAGTTGGTTCAATCCAATAGATTAAAATTCAATTGTAGCATATGCTCCACATGAGAAAAGTATTGACAATATAAAACAACTAAATATGATTACTCTGTTCCACACCGTTGAGACGATATTTGAGAATAAGAATAGTTTGGTTCCAACCATTGCTAACCATCTTCCATTAAATTGCACTAATCTCTTTGACATTAGACTAGAGAAAATTATCCAGTTTTTCAAGCATGTTAGGGCTGTAAGTGTACTAGGGTTGATCTTCTTCTAACCTAAAATTCTAATGAAAATGAATTAGTTCAAATTGAACCAAATATATTTTTAGTGACTTGTATTGAAAAGTATGACTTGCTTTATAAACTTAATTTTTAATTTTTAAATGCTTTCATGAAGCCAAAAAATATTTAAAATAATTATACTAAATCACTTAAGAAAATTTGCTAACTATTCTTACATAATTGACAAAATATCTAGTATAAAATTTAAAAAGGACCACGATTTTATGATTGAATTTAGGTTGAAGCCAGGCGGAACCATTGGTTAATGCTTTGGGCCCTCTTTGGGCTTAGGCTTTGGGTTGAGTTTGCACCGGGCTAAATAATAGCATAAGCCCAACTTGAAATTTTATTTTGACTTTAACTTTAGGCTACAATTCGATCTAAATTAGCTTAGGCCTAGTCCATGAACTAGCATAAAGTCATGTTGGCCTGATGGACCACAAGCCAGCCTGAGCCCACTTTTGGCCTGAATTTATTATAAGTCCTATATTAATTAGTCAACAAATCCAGCCCAAAATTTTTTTGTCTCTAACTTTAAGCCCAGACCGACTTTGAATTAGCATTGGTCTATCCCATGACCTAGGAAGCATCTTTGTGCACCGCCTTCGACACATAAAGACGTACACCGGGTGCGGCCATTGGTTGTGCATGTGTGGACGTGCGTGCCATAGCCCATTGAGCTGCGGCGTGCCCTGCACGTGCACCCACACGAGCGCACAGCCAATGAGTGCGCCCGGTGCGTGCCTTCGTCCAGCGAAGGCGGTGCACAAAGACTTTTCCCATGACCTAACTCAAAGTTGGGTTTCTTTGATGGTCTATGAGCCCGCCCAAGCCCACTTCAAATCCTAATGTATCACAAGTATATTAATTAGTTAACATTGAAATAATCTATTAAAGAATAACATGTTATCAACACTTTTTAATGGAATAATTATCTATAGGAAACACTATAAACACATTGAATCTTTCTAATAATTACATAATATGCGACATATATATATATATATATATATATATATATATATATATATATATATATATATATATATATATATATATGATATTCTTGACATAATTGAGATCTACTTTCTATGGTATAACATATATCCTATGTGCTACTTATCGAAATATATCATTTGAAGATAAATATATTCACACAATCATATGGATGATATATCATATATATAATTGCCCTTCAATCGATATATTGCCATGAATAACATATTTGTCAAATGCTATACAATGAAAAGTGAATCTCATTTATTGTTACCACATTTGGTATGAGTCTTGCTCTCTTTCTTTCACTTTCATAAATCTAATCCTATTATACTATATATGTTGTGTATATTCAAAATGATCTAGAAAGGACCTCTCTGCACATTTGATAAATTTTCATCATAATGCTAATCCTTTGGATTTTAGCAATATTTTATGAAGCATAAATAGCTTTAACTCATTTCTTTTTCTTGGTTATACTAATCCAACATTGTTGAGAAATTATTGAAACATAATTGCCCCAACTTTATTGATTTTGATGATTTCCAAAAGCCATGAGTACCTTAAAGAAAACAATGTGTTTATTTATCAAAAACCTTGAGCTTATTCAAATTGAAAGGAATGAACTATCAATGGTCATATCAAATGAGTTTTGAACCGTTAGAAAAAGAAGTTTCAAGTAGTATGCTCAAAAGGATTCAAAAAGGAATTTTAATACATTATTTCAATCGAATGAATTCTTGAAACATGTCTTGAATCCATGTTAAACATCATATTTAATGTATTCAAGTCAAATTTATATTTTAAATTTAATTGGGACAAGTTTTAAAGTCAATCAGAACATTTTTCTGATTTTTGTATCGGTCCCGAGCCGACTCAGGGTTTCCGAGTCGACTCCCCAAATTGCCTGAGTTTCTCGAGTCGACCCTTGGTTTTCAAGAGTCGACCCCTGAATTCTTGCGAGCCGACTCCTGTCTGTGCGAGCCGACTCCGCTCAAACAACAGAACCCATGTTTTTTGAGCACTTCTCGAGTCGACTCCCCGTTTCCTCGAGTCGACTCCCGACTTTCAGGAGCCGACACTTATGTTTTCGCGAGTCGACCCCTCAATGGTTAAAATGTTTCTATTTTTGGTAATCGACCTCGAGCCGACTCCCTCAGAGCTCGAGTCGACTCCGCGAATTCTGGGCGCGATTTTTAAAGATGACACATCAGCCCAACGGTAAGATTTTTGAATAACGGCTATTTTTCCCTGTCTCTAACGGATATATTTTTGCAGATTCTATAAATAGAGGAGTTCTTTTCAAATCAAAACAACCAGAGAAAATCAAAAGAGAGAAAAGAAAATCATTTGAAAAGAGGGAAAAACAGAGCATAGGGAAAAATCTTTTAGCTCAAAGAAGAGTGTTTCAAAAGGAGTGAAATCCAAGTGAAAGTTTCGTCTACTCCTTCTCATCATTCCACAAAAGCCAGAAGAAAATCCAAGTGCATTTCAAAGGTCAAATCTGCGGATTTTCAAAAGAGGAAAAAGCTTCATCTCAACTCCAAAGTCTTCAACGGTCAAGAATCTAGCTGAGGCGTGATTCAACACTTCTAGAGGAGTTGAAGAGAAGAAGGAAGAAAGCCCAAGCATCTACCATCTGCAAATTATCAGGCTTTTCTAACCTTATATCATTTTGTACTTAATTTGTATATCTGCTCAAGGGGAGCACTTATTGTTCAAACACTCATTATTATTTGTTTGCTGATTCAATCAGTGGATTGAATTAGTGGAGGTTGGTATACCTCGTTACAAGCCGGAGTGCTTGTGTTGGGTTAGTTGTGAGCCCTAGAAAAACAACGTGTAGGGTTTTGTGCTGGTAAGCCCGAGTTAAAACCAGCTGGGTTCGTTGTGCACCCGGTAAAACAACAAGTTTGAGTTGTGAGCTTGGAAAACAACTCGGCTGTAATCTAGAGAGATTATAGTGTGGACCCAAGTGAATCTTGGGAGTGGACGTAGGTGCTGGTTGCGCCGAACCACTATAAAATTCTTGTGTTTGCCGTGCCTAATTTTCTCTTCTCTATCTCTCTTTATTAACTGCTTGTGCATTGCTTATTAGTTAATCTCACTTGCACATCTTGCTAACTAATCATTTAAAGTTAAAAGTCTTAAATTTTTAAGAACCCAATTCACCCCCCCCCCTCTTGGGTTGCCATCTGGGCCAACAATTGGTATCAGAGCAAGTGCTCATTTAGAATTTGATCTCACGATCAAGGGCTAAAGATCATATGGCAACACAAATTGGGTCAAGTTTTGCTGAAGGTCATTCTACGAATAGACCTCCACTTTTTAATGGCTCAAACTATTCTTATTGGAAAGCTAGAATGAGGATATTCATTCAAGCTTCTGATTATGAGCTTTGGGGTGTTATATTAAATGGACCTAGTACACCCACACACCTTATTGATGGCACTATTGTTCCTAAAGCCCGAAAGGGATTGGAATGATAATGATAGGAGAATGGCTCAACTTAATGCCAAAGCCATTAATATCTTATATTGTTCCTTAGATTCAAATGAATTCAACCGAATCTCAACTTGTAATTCCGCAAAAGAAATTTGGGATAGGTTGGAAATTACACATGAAGGAACAAACCAAGTAAAAGAATCAAAAATAAATATTTTGGTTCATAAATATGAATTGTTCACAATGGAACAAACTGAAACCATCACATGCATGTTCACTAGATTTACTGATATTGTGAATGGTTTGAAAAGTCTTAGGTAAAGTTTATACTAATGCTGATCTTGTTCGCAAAATACTCAGGTCATTGCCAAGATCGTGGGAAGCAAAAGTCACAGCAATCCAAGAAGCCAAAGACCTCAATGCACTACCTTAGAGGAGCTTCTAGGATCCTTCATGACCCACGAATTAACAATGAGGCAGCATGTTGAGGAGGAAACAAAAAGAAGGAAAACTTTTGCCCTCAAGACTGCAGAAATGGAAGAGAGCAGCAGTGATGAGTAATGATGAAGATGATGAGAAACTGCTCTCTTGGCCAAGAAGTTCAGAAGATTTATGAGAAAAAGGCCTTCCAAAAAAGAAATTTGGAGCAAGATTTGAAGGAGAAAAGGATAAGAAAAAGGACAAGGAGAAAGAAAAGAAAAAGAGCCCTTATATGTTATGAGTGCAAAAAGCCAGGGCACTTCAAGTATGATTGTCCTTTACTGAAAAAGGCCTACAAGAAAAAGAAGAAAGCATATATGGCAACATGGTCTGAAGAATCTTCCTCGTCGAAGAAGATGAGCAAAAGGAAGTTGCCAATATTTGTTTCATGGCCAACGACGACGACAACGACAATGAGGTAAGTTCTGAAACCAAATGATGATTTTACATTTGATGAAATGTTTGAGGCTTTCAATGAACTTATGATTGATTTTAAATGTTGAAAAAGAAAGTATAAATTTTTGAAAAATGATAATATTAGTTTAGCTAAAAGTAAAAATGAATTAGCTTTAGAAGTTAAGAACTTAACTAATGAAAAAGAAGAACTTAGGAAAGAAAGAGATAATCTAATCAAGAAAAAGATTTATTAAAATCTGAAACTAAAAACTCAACTAAAGATTTAAAAGATCAAATAGAAACTTTAGCTTTAGATAAAGAACAGCAAGCTAAAGAAATTGACTCTCTTAAGAAAGATGTTAAAAAATATAAGGACATTGTTGAGAAATTCACTTTAAGTTCAACTAAACTTAACATGATCCTAGATAGTCAAAAAGCTGTTTTTGACAAAGCTGGTTTAGGATATAACACATTAAGAAAACAGAAATCACTAAAGAATATTTTTGTAAAAGCCAACCAAGGTAATATAACTTGTTTTAAATGTAATGAAAAAGGTCACAAATCCTTTGAATGCAAAACATTAAACAACAACAAGTTAAATATTAAAGCTAAGAAAATATGGGTTCCGAAAGGAACAATTTTTATTGCTGCTAACCATGAAGGACCCAAGAAAGCTTGGGTACCTAAGCATAAAGTTTGATGATATTGCAGGAATGTCTTGTAGCCAAAAGATCAAAGAAAAAGTGGTATCTTGATAGCGGCTGCTCAAGACATATGACGGGTGACAAAGATGAATTCATCACCCTAGAAGAAAAGAAAGGTGGAGTTGTGACATTTGGCGATAACGGTAAAGGTCAAATTTGGGCCTTGGTAAAGTTCGCATAACTCCATATACTATTGATAATGTACTTTATGTTAATGGTTTGAAGCATAATCTAATTAGCATAAGTCAATTATGTGATAAAAACTTTAATGTTTCATTTAAATCTTCTTTATGCACTGTAACTAATTCTATTGATGATAGCATTGTTTTACTGGTTATAGATTTGGCAATATATACTTAGTTGACACAGACAAAACTTCTAAGAGTATCATTGCCTAATTGCTGATAATGCTAACATTAATGATATTAGTTGGTTGTGGCATCGTAGATTAGGTCATGCAAGCACACACCTTATTTCAAAACTAATTAAAATGGATTTAGTTAAAGGATTACCTAAATTAGATTTTGAAAATAATAAAATATGTGATGCATGTCAATTTGGAAAACAAACTAGAAGTTCATTTAAATCTAAAAACATTGTTTCAACTTCTAGGGGACTAGAGCTACTTCACATGGACCTTTTGGACCAACTAGAACCACAAGTCTAGGAGGAAAGAAATATGGTCTAGTGATTGTAGATGATTATTCTAGATATACTTGGGTAATGTTTTTAGCTCACAAAGATGAGACTTCTCGATGTTCCTGAAATTTTTCAAGAAAGTCACAAATGAGAAAAACACTACTATAGTATCTCTAAGAAGTGATCATGGAACAGAATTTGAAAATCACTTATTTGAAAATTTCTGCACTGAAAATGGAATTAATCATAATTTTTCAGCCCCTAGGACTCCACAACAAAACGGTGTAGTTGAAAGAAAAAATAGAACTTTAGAAGACATGGCCC